>JAUZNJ010022305.1:0-11674 GCA_034780135.1 Jordanella pulchra | reverse complement strand
CTTATCAATGTTTCCAAGCCCCCCCCCCCCCCTCCACCCCGTTCAGTGAGCGTCATGCAGGTTAAGAGAGAGACGAGGGCGTAGTGCAGATAAAGCCAAGATGACGACAGCAGACCATGCAGCTGCAGTAAGTTGGGCAGATACTCTTGAAGGAGGCCAAGGTTTCTAGGTATTTCTGAGCTGCCTGTCTTGCCGGCTTCCATGTTTGCAGGCTGCTGCTCTTTTGCAATGCTAAATTCTCTTATAAATTCTCATATAATTGGCTCATGAGTCAGACAGTAAACATGCACTTTCCTCTGCAGCGCAGTGGTTCCACACCGTAGTTCTAGATTTGTAAGGAAACCTGACTAATGGAAGGGTACTGTCATCCTGGGATGATTTTTTGTTACCTTCACAGTAAATTACTTACTTATTGTTCTCCATTATGGATTTAGGATGAATTGTACAATAATTACAAACAGAAAAGTAACTAATTATATGGCAAAGGGAAAACTTTAAATAACGCACCAGATCAGAAGCTCAGATTCAAGCTGGTTTCTTTAACATGATGATGCATTCGCTGTCCTGATGTGATCTCTACAGTCTCCAAATTCCATATTGGTTTGTGTTTGATAAGTCATGTTGTTATCATGTCAACATGAATCAGAATCTTTGAGGAATATTTCTGACACCATGTCGAACGCAAGCTAGAATGAATAAGGTGGTTCAGCACAGGTTTAACCTTGAACTAGTAAAGTTTACCTTGATGAGCATCAGTAAAACTTCAGAGATTAGAAATAAACCCAGAAACATGAAGCGTGGACATTACCTCTCTTCTGTTTGGTTGTCCACATTGACATAGATGGAGGAGTTGGAGATTGTCCCTGTGGATGAGGCCTCGTAGAAGGACGGGTTGGCAGGAACCAGATCAGGATGCAGAAACACAGCTGCAGACATGGAAAGGAATGACCAACAAATTATTCTACAACATGAAAGCATCATTTAAAGCATCATGTTAGAATATGGAGCTGGTCAGCAAGGCTGAAAGAAATCTAAAAGCTTCAAACAATTCATAAGTGCTGCATGTGCTTGTTGACAGGAAAGACAAGGTGGTTTAAATGGTTTTTGGTTGTCTCTTCTTTGCATTTTTGGAAAAAAATCAACAGATCCAGAACAAAGTCATCCTCAACTCTGAGTTATATTTTTTTTATTTTATTCAGTTCATTTTAAAAGCTCGAATCCAAAGGACGCAATATCATCTGCCCATCTAAGACAGTTATTTACATTGTTATCAATACACACAAAACAACTCAAATATGATTTGTTTATCCATTTATTTCTAAACTACAGGCACCAGGCATTTAAATCAAAAACATGAATTCTTATTATAGCAATAATAACAGATCACATATTCACTATAGTCTCATGCCTTGTGAATTTCAAAATAAAGGTCAATGTTTTCATTTTGCATTGATTTAACTGGATTATTGACCATTTAATCGATAGATCGATGTATTCTTATAACCCAATGCTAAGGTTAGGTTGATATTTTAAGATAAAGCTGGATTTCTTCAGATAAAACGAATTATTAGGTCTTAACTGGGGACAAGGATATAAAAGGTGGAGGGTGCTGTACATCATCAGAGCTCCTGTCTCCTTTGAGGCAATTCCAGAAACCATGAGGAACAATCAGCAAGAGGAACAAATCAATTTCCTCAGTTGTGTTATAGAGTCGCAGCTGGGTATTCCAGTAGAGAGAGAACATCACTTATGAAATCACCAAAGCCTCGACCTTCTCTCTTAGCACCACTCCCTGGTTTCTTCCGGTGACACATTGCCAAACAGAAGCCTCTAACACAAAGGTCAGCTGCAGCTGCTGCACTTTACTTTTGTCAGACTTTGATTTCTAGTTTCTTGTCACGGGGTCAGATCGTGGTCACTGAGGAGACTGACTCTGACAGAAGAGGGGAGCTGAAAAACTCTCACCTTTTTTTCCTTACTTTTTTTCTTTTTAACATATAAACTTGCATATAAGCTGCATCCGAGAGGATACAATTAACAAGGTGGCTTCTGCTTTATTTCCTGCAGGGCCAAACAAAGTATTAATCTGTGACAGAGGCAGAACATTTCATGGCTGAATAAATGGAGACATTTTAAAGGCCAGCTATTAGTAAAAGGCTCCAGTTTCTACAAAAAGCAAGAAAACCCTACTAAAGCTCACCAATAAAAAAATGGGCGATATTTTAGACAAACACAGCAATAATAATGAACTACTTTTTTAAATATTCCTTGATATGACCAGATTTTCGGTAAAGAAAATGATTAAAGGTAAATCCTCTTGTTTTTTTCCTTATGTACCTTGTCCATCCAGACTGGCCAGGCTCCGGGCCCCTCCCAGCCTGTCCCTCCTCTCCTCCTGGCGCCTCTCATCCGCCTGCGATGAAAGGATCTCCTGTGAGGACGACTTCAGAGCAGGGATGGAGGTTCGGGTCCTCTTTGAGGGAGAGAATCGAATCGCTGCAAAAAAAAAAAAAAAAAAACACACAGAAGTGAGGAAAAACAGGATAAAAAAATAAGTGATTCATGGCAGGTAGAAGCAGAGGGGAGAGATGAGTGATGGAGATGGGGGAATAGACTGTGACGGAAGAAGAGCTCACACACGGTTAGTCTTACATCCCCAAAATGAGCAGATTTTAAACTGCTAAAAGGATATAAATATAAATTCTAATCCCCTAAAGCAGGACATGAAATAAAATCCGCTCCTGTCACCTCCCTCTGGCAGGACCTGGTGATGGTTTAAAACACAACTAAATCCTTAAATCAGTGGAGCAGCTTTCCAGTTTCACCAAGAGCCCCGCTGACACAATGAAACGACCAACGCAGCAGCTTTAGATCTTCATGGGACACATAACAGAGTCTATGAGGACTACTGTTCTCCACTACCTGCCAGTGCAAACATATGGCTCTCTTTTATGTTAAGCTTCACCACTTTAAAAGATCAGATATAAGTGTTAAAGTATAAAACGTGAATAAATCACAATTTTTCTTTCTATACTTTTTTCCAAGCAGAGAAGTAATATTTTTAATAATACATCAACATTCATAGCTTTTCCAAAACAGCATCCATTACCGTATACAGATGATAATGTGTTGTTTGAAATTACAGAACATGACGGCCTTTTGCTGGAAGCAAAATAGATTTTTCTCTTGGCAAAAAGGGATTACTAATAGAAATCTATTGCTTGGAATAATTATGAACAACAAGAACTCCTACTAATTCAAAGCATTTAATTTGATTTTCATCAAATAATGCTGGTAAATAAATCATATCTGAATACATCTAGAGTTTTATTTATATGATTTAAAATTTACAATTAACCGTCGCCACAAATATAGCATACAATCTGTGCCAGGTTAAGATCTCCTGCTTCCCAGACCTCACTTCTCTCCCCTACCATGAACGTGTCACCTCTCAGACTTACGATGATTTTTCCTGAAGACCCGCGTGCTCATGAACTTGAGGAAGCGGCTGGCGTAAAACCCGGGCCGGTGGACAGAAACAGAGTCCTAAAAGACAACCAAAAAAACCCCATAAAACATCGGCCTGTGGGCTCAACAGGATGCAGCCAAATAAAGGGTTCATTCATAAAAAGCAGCAGCTCCAATTCCTGCAAAGCTTCAACTTACACCATCGTACACCAGGGCTTTCCAGGAATGTTCCAACTTTTTAATGAACCTGGAGAAGGACGACACAAGAGGTGGTATTGTCACTAATGTTCCAGCGTTAATAACTTCCACTTTGAGCTGGTACACTGGGATGCCTTCTTCCTTGAGGAAGTTCCCAATCAACATGAAGGAGATTCATTTTAGTAACAAAGGATTTAGTCAGTTTTAGAACTGAGTATAACTAAAGCCACGTTGACAAACACTCTGCTCACCATGTGCCAACACACTGTCAGGAATTTTTAAACACTAACGTAACAGACAGTCTGGCAGGAGAATGTGGTTTAAATACATTTTATGTCTACTTTCAAATCTTATTTTCCAAATTTCAGGTTGGAAATTTGTACCCAAAATATCCCTAAAGTCTGAATTCCAAGCAGCAAAGCTGCACATTCCTCACTGGTCCACATGCTAAAATCTGCAGTTCTGTTCATAAAACCATTATTAGTTTATATGCTAGACGTGTAACAATCAATATCATGACACTATTCAAAATAATCCCCAAAATCTGATTGTAAATATGCAGCCACAGAGTTTAAGGGGATAAAAAGGAAGAGAAATGCATCATTATAGCCTTGTTAGCAGTTAGCTTGTTCTTCTAGCACAGCATGTTGGATGTTATTGAAATGTGAGAAAGTATCAATACTCTCACCTGAGTACATTTTCTGGCTACTCCATTAATTTTGAGTAATTTCACTTAATGAAAACAAGCTAGTTTTAAACAAATATCCACCATTAAAAGACACTTTCCTCTTTTTTTGAACTGAAAATGTTATTTTCCTTCTTTTGAGTCTGCCATGTCATTTGGAGGTACAGTGAAAAAACTTACAGATTTTTTAAGTTTTATAACAAAAAAAAAATGTATTTTGAAGAATTTTCCTTCCACCTAAAGTTTTTTACTGTGTAATTACTGCATTTTATATTTTTATGTCATCCTTTTGTCTTAAAAAACAAAAACTTTTGTTCAATTTAATGTCATTTTGTAAAATACTAAATCTGTATTTATGATTATGGGTAGAAAGTAGATCAGTTATTCAGTAATTGAGTAACATTTTTACACATTAAATTTTAAATTTTTTATTTAGTAACTTCCTTAAGGGCTATGTTTTACTTTTACTGGAGAACAATTATTATGAATTAGTGCTACTTTTACTTAAGTAAAATCTTTGGGTACTCTGCTCACCTCTGCCTGCTTGTTAAGGAAAATGATTGTGTTTATCTTTGCTTCCCACTCTGTGGAGATCAACCAGAGAGGCTGATAAAGATTTATACCATTTTTATTTGACAGCTTTATAAAGTCATCGAACCTTAAAGCCTCCTCCTTTCTTACCAGACTTTTTTTTTTTCTTTTGCGTCCAGGAAAAAAATAACATCAATTAGTAAATAGAGAAAAATGACAAACATCTGAGGTCTTTTAAATCCTGATGGATGGAGGCTTATGGTAAAGTGTCCTGAAGCTCTTCCCATCAAGTAGGATCATAACTCAACATAGGAGGCTTTAGCCTTTATAAAAGCTCTAACTTTGTCCCCGGTAGCCTTTATTGTATCGTATAAGGATGAAACATCCCCTTTTTGAAAAAAGGAAAAACTGAAGCCCATAAAAAAATAATAAAAAAAATGTCAAGAAAGAAAAACAGCATTATAAGGTAACTTAATTAGGACTGGTACCTGTATGACTGTAGAATATCTATAATACCCAGGAAGATGAGCAGCTTTTCGTCCTTGTGTGTTTTGGCTGGGATGCCACCCATCCTGAAACAGAGGAAAAAAAGAATTGAATGACCTGCTACTGTTCCTCTGTAAGGCCCGAAGCCTTGTTTAAATAAAGCCAGTGTGCTGCCTCACTTTTACAAGTGTTTGTAAAAGCGGCCCTCACTCTATTTACATTCATTGTGTTGCTGTAAATGCAGAACAGAGACTTTTGTTTGTGTTTTTTTAGTAGCTATGGTTATGTTAGAGGCGGACTTTGGTTGCCCTGTGCGAGGTAGTACGATGGTTGTTCGAGACAGAACTGAAGGCCAGAATTCAGCTTCCCAGCTGAACAAACTCACGTGTCGTCAGTGGTGACGGCTTCTGCAGCTTTGCCGTCTCCTTGGATGGACTCCATGGCCGTGGAGTAAAGTGCCCTCTGACCTACGTTTCTCCTGCCGTCTCCCCCAGTTTGGCCCGACTCCCCCCCCTCCCGATGGTCCAGGACGTGGATACCGAGCAGCAGACTGTAGTCCATGATCTTAAAACTTTCCAGAACCTATTGCAACATGTGAACAAAATATTTGTTTTAATAATTACAGATCGTCTTACTTTCAACTCAGACACATCCATAAAGCTTTTCATTCCCACTAAAATAACTTGGATCTCTTAGGAAACAGAAGAAAATCTCTGTTTAAACCAGTTCTGAGGTAAACAAACAAGGTGTTTCTTCACAGCGAGCCAAGTGTTGCACATTGACCTGTTTGAGAAGCATTTTGCCCAGTTTCCCAGAGACCCGGTGACCTCATGTTCTTTAGAAATCCAGTCTTATTGGGTGAGACAGACGGGAATAGGATCAGGGTCAAAACCATCTAACCAGGTCTGGTTTATGACCCAGACTGAAGCACCTCTCTGCAAACAACTTATAACACCAGAGCACTTTAAATGTTTGCCTTACCTGTTTGGAAAACTGTCCACTCTTTAAGTGTCATTTTGCATTTTTGTGTAAATTACAACCAAGAATGTAAATAAATCTGATGTATGCATAACTGTGACTTGAAAAGAAAATGATACATAGTTTTAAAAGATTTCAAAAAATTTAAAATCAAATCTTAGTGAAAACAAGGAAAGCTAATGAGTATAAGATAGTAAAAACACAAAACCAATCAAAATATAAGGACCTTCAAAGGGAACCATATAGGATGTCTCTTTCTAAACACCTGACCAACGCAGGATTACTGTTTAATCTATTGGTTTTTAAATGGCCATATGACAACCACAGAAAGCTGGATTATAGTGAACATGATCTCTCATCCATACGGTTTTAATGCGTAGCTGGTAAATAGAATAAGCCTCTAAGCTTCTAATAAGAGCTGAACGAAGAAAAGGCTCGATCTGCACCGACTGGCTCTGAAAAACAGATGACCTCCATCCTCAGACCGAGATCTGTTTCTGTTACAGCTCAGAAAATGTGAAGGATGCCAAACACAAAAATAAATAAACACTTGTTTGTAAATCAACGTTGCTGCACAAAGTATAAAAAAAGAAAGTTAAAGAAAACTGTGCAGGGAGTTAAATTTGACAGACTGACTGACCGACTGATTGACTTGAACGAAACACACAGTCTTTTGTCTGCGCTTTGCCTTTTTCCATATCAACTATTTGCATCCCTCACTAGAACTCCCACAGCCTATTCAAACAGCAGCCATGCTGAACACAGCTGCCTACGGAAAGCCATTACAGCCTGGACAGGCCTCAGTTTTCCCCCAGCAAACATCTACACCATGACAACTGATAGAAAGCTATTTTTCCTGAGTTCACACAACAAAATGTCCATCTGATCTGGGCGTATCCCCCAGGATGACATGTCTATGTTCCTGTTAAGCCAAACTCACTTTTCTTACATAGAAGAGCGAATGATAATTATACACACATTATTCTCTGTCATTAGATTCTCTCCTGAATCCCTAATGCATCTCACTTACCCTTCCAGCACTCCACCAATCAATCTCCACACTAGTAATGGTAGATCCTCTCAGGACGCTGCCTCTTGTGTCTCATTTTGGAGGGACATTAATACACTAAAAGCTTTCTCGGGTCTGAATCCGTCTGCTCCAAATACACAACCAGTTCTGCTTGTGCTTGAAGCCAAATATAACACTTTGATTCTGGGAATTTTGCAAACCAGTGTAATAACATCAGTTCTTTGCAACTATTTAGCCCCAGATGCATGTAGAGCCATAAACCACCTTTAGGTATTGGTTACATTGACTATTTGCATCCGTTTTCTAGAAACATGCAAAAAACAGCAGGTGATGAGAATAAGAAGATTGTTGGTTTAAAGGGCCTTGCTTAATATGTTACCTGTTGGTAACAAAAAAAAACAAAACAAAACAAAACAAAAAATCTAATGAAAACTGTTCTGTTGTCAGTGAATGCATCTCTTCCAGTTTGTAATAACAACACTGTTCTGTGTGGATTCTGTTACTGAGTGAAAACTCAAAGCCCGATATTTATAGTAACAGTGAGGTTTTTAAAATAAGTCACAAAGAAAGGAACATAGACAGCTATTTAAAGGGTTTAGTTATCCCTGATAGAGAGAGCTTAGCTTTCAGCAGATCATTATCTGATGCGGATGTTGTTAGCATTCACTCTGGTTTGCATATGTTTGGTTTGGTTTAGTGGTTTTACTCCTGCTGGAAGGATTTCTCCTCATAGATCATTTAGAGCTAATAATTTGAGTCTATAGAACTCTTTTTCTTCCATATATGTGGATAAACTATATATTCCTTTAGGTATTCAGAGGAGTTAAACCTGTAGGTATCACCTTTGAATTACAATCTGTGTTTTTTCACATCTACAGGCTCAGGTTATGTTGCAGGATAAACTAGTTAAGACAGAAATCAAAAAACTCTGTCAACTATTTAAACTATTAACCTTATATCCGTGTCAGTGAGGATTATCATTTAGCTATAACAAAAGCTGAGCAGCAGTGTGCAGGAGATGGTGCAGAAAGGCAGGCGCTGCATTCTAATACTCTATATATCCAGAAGAAAACCTGTTGTCACTTTAAATCTTTCTCTCCTAACTCTTTTGAAAGACTAAGATGTTTAAACAAACTGCTGGAAACGTTTTAGCAGTTTTAAAACCATAACTTCTTTTTTAATTAATTCAGAGAGAACCCAGCTATTCGCTCCTCCATTTGTCAGGAATAGAAAGATCTCTGCAATAATTACACAAATGTGATCAGATTTCGAGTTCGCTGTGAGTGAAGTCCTATGAAAACAGCTCGGTATCATCATCCTCACTGTTGTGTTTGTGTTGCTGTAATGCAGTAGTTACATTTGCCATCACTTGGTTGTTACCGGCACACACTTAGCTCACCATTAGCATTCTCTGTTTCAATCTCTCTGTGAGTTCAACATCAATTATTAAAGACTAAAGCTGTTTTGGCATTTATAGAGTATCAAGGGAGCTGCAGAGATATGGAGACTTAAAAGGAAGACGACACAGCCTGAGTTTTCCTACAAATGTCCCGTGACATAAATCTGTCCTTTTCTCCTTGCTATCGCTCTGTTTCAGCTCCACTCTGACCTCCAACATTACATAACTGAATACCTAAGCTCTGAAAGTACAGATTGATCCTGTAGCCTTATAAAAAAAGAAAAAAAAACCCCTCTGTGATTCCCTCCATGCCCTTCACCCCGCTGTTGCTCAGCTTCTGACAGCGCTTCCTCTGTGTTTAGGTCCCCTCTGGGGTGACGGGGTTAGCTGCTTACTCATGAAAATGGACTGAGATTCTGCTTAGAGGGCACTTTGCTTCCCGTTTAGAAGGCAAGCTCAGGAAGCCATGACAGCAACACGCTACAGACAGCTGAGGCTCTAAAAGTTGGAAATACTCTAACAAAAAAAAAGGCTTTCATTTGAATCTAGCATGTGAGTTTGTTAATCTGTTAATCAAATAACTTCAAGGAAGGAATATCCAAAACCACAATAATGAAGCAAACAAAAAAAACTTTGTCACTTGATGTTTTGTTTCAAAACTAAAACCAGAGAATTGACTTATGTAACAGACCAAACTGAATGTACCCGCAGCTCATTTTCCGCTAATCTGAAACCGTCTGGTACCAATCTTTAAAAACTGGGTGTAAAGACAATCATTAATCTGTTAGATTTTCCACTGCAGAACCAGCTTTGTAAAAACTGTCAGGAAGTCTTTTTTTCCAGCTCTGGCCTGGTCCACATTTACAGTAATACCCTGATAACTTTATACGGTTCAGGATATTACACCTGTAGATGTTCAAACACTCTGACAAGGAACAGGAGTTAAAGCTACTTCAATCTGTTCCTGTTAGTCATGGTTTAACTCCTAATAAAGCTCTTCCATGGGGCTGTTTAGTGACTCCTGTTTAAATGCAACATTCCTGCTCCAGGGAATCTTACTGGTGTCTTCATCATGACTGTGGCTCCACTGGTCATATGATGTTATGATGTTCATTGACGTTTAGTAAAGCAGTAATGCCTGACATGCCTACATTGTGCAAAAAAAGGAGACTAGAGAAGATGAAGGCGATCGTTTGGTTCGGGCGACTTTTTTTCAAACTAAATTTTTATATTCTTAAAAACTGTTTATTAGTCAGTCATTTTATAGCGTCTTTGATACGTTTCAAATCTAAATCAGAGAAGCACAAAAGGTGCAAGAAGCCGTTTAAAAGGAAATGTTATGGTAACTACCTAGACTTTGCTCAATGTAGTTTTAATCATTACATCATCGTTTCCGCTTCGTAAAGATACCGTCTGTCACAAAGTGTTAACTTCTACAAATTCTAGGGACGTTTTGTAAACTGCTGAAGGAGGCAAACTGACCAGAAGACGACATCAGCAGAAAGATTAAGACGAGATGCACAGCACTTCATTTGAGCTAACATGGTAGCATCAGTGTCTGTGAGAGCATCATTACAAAGGATCCAATATACTGTTAGCCAACAACTCACACTAGATATTAGTGACCAAGACCCAAAAGCTCAGGGAGAACAATGGAGGCATTGTGATGATTGAAAGAGAGCAGAGAGGCAATGCTAGCTCATTACATTTGATCCATCATTAAACACTTATTGCTAATCACAGCTTTTAAGATCGATCATTTTAGTTTCCATCAAATCATGGACCAAAGTGGTCTGAGAACGGCTGGTAGCATTTTGGAGGACATAAGAGTTAAGGTTATGATCTAGATTCCCTCTGAAAATAAAAATAAAAAATAACTACAAAGAATAGTGTTTACAGAGAATAATGAGGAATACAACCGCTGTGCTTGTCATGTAGGATACTAAAACTAATATTATAAACTGTTGCAGACTGACAGCTCTCTCTTACAGGGTGGGACGTCTCCTCTGCTCTTAATACCTTCCTCTAATTAATCAATTATTATTGATGCAACCGTCAGCTAAAATAATAGTTGAATAATTACTAACTAGTTAACCAACTTTAAAACATACCGTCTGCTAAAAGAACCACCCAGTTAGAGCAGTAATCTACCCACTATCCAGCAGTTCATCAAAAAAAGTCAAAAAGAGTATCTCCTTTTAAAATAATAAAAAAAAAATAATGTATTTCTAGATTAATCAACTACTAAGATAATTTATATCCTAAATGTACCTTATGACCTCTCAGGAAGGAGAATGTAGAAAGAAAACATGTTCTCAGCTCTACTTCTAAATGAGAATTGGCTAAAATTTATGTTAGTAGTTGAAAGGGATTAAAACCAGATATTTGAAACAGGATAAAAGAAGCTGTATTAACACATTAAACAAAAACCCTGAGAAACTACCACCTACCCGACAGTCTCTCTGCAGGGTCTTCATCAGGTTGTTGTAAGTCTCTGTGTCAAAGTAGAGGCCCTCCTCATGCATGTCCTGAAAATCCAGATCCTTGTAGGTCGGACGGGCTTTCTCTCTCTCTTTCCTGGACGCTCGCCTCTTGTAAGTTGATCCCTTTAGGTCATATTTGAAGTGCATCTTGACAGAGCGAGGAAGCACGTTGTTCATCACCACCAGTCGAATATTGAACCCCCCCGTCTGAATGCAGTACAGGCCGTAAAACTTGGGGAGCAGCGTGCGGGGATTCTGGTTCAGGTTCTGTGGATTTAAAAGTGCTTGTGTTTGTATACAGTTCTAATGCACAGCCTTGTTTAGCACAGTTGAATGGAGGCATACAGTTGTGGTCAAAAGTTTACATACACCTGTAAAAAACATAATGTCATGGCTGTCTTGAGTTTCCAATAAGT
>JAUZNJ010022294.1:0-17009 GCA_034780135.1 Jordanella pulchra | reverse complement strand
GAACCAGAACCAGAACTCTGTGTGTTTATTCCTAAATAAACTTGTTTAACTTTTTCCCTGTTTCCGAGTGGTGTTCTGCATGTGGGTTCGTTCCCTGAAACCCATCATGACAGCGCCAATCCATTTGTTCACCAGGGGAACGGGACATTTGGTTTATGTTTTATTTTGACCATTTATTTAATGTTTCCTCTTTTGAAAGTTAGTTTGAATTTGATATTTATTTAATTTCCAGATTTAATAATATTCTCACCAATATTTGTTAGGTTCTAGTATGTTTAATTACCCACTTGTGTGTGTTAGCAGTGGTCTGATCAGCCACTATTTAAGTTCCCCTCATGTCATGTTGTTAGGTCAGTTTGTGCTTGAGTTCCTTTTGTTACCACTTGAGTTATACTTTGTTAAGTTGACCTCAGTTTTGGGCCCAATTTGTCATTTTTGAATTATTTTTGGACATTTTTTGTAATAAATGAAGAGTATTTTTTGAAATTCTTTAATGACTCTTTGGCTGGTCTATGCAAAACCCTCACACACAGAGAACCCTATTGGGCACAATTGAGGGAATTAGTGAGGTAAAACCTATTACCCATTCTCCCAGCAATCCGAAGCAGACAAACAGTTTCACTGCTCTGATTAGAGAAAAATGGCATCCACCTATTGAATTGTCACACCTCGAAGAGGATGAACAAAACATTGCCAGAGCGATGTTATATAAGGGAATCAGATGTCTTGCCAAGGATGATGCTGACATCTGTTGCATTCCAAATTTGAATCTCAAAATCCAGCTTAATGATGAGACACCTGTCCAAAAGCGCTATAATGCGATCCCAAAACCCCTGTATGGAGAAGTAAAAGAATATGTGCAGAAATTACTTGACCATGGCTGGATAAGAAAGTCCACCTCTCTGTACTCATCCCCCGTGGTCTGCGTACGAAAAAAAGATAAGAGCCTACGTCTCTGTGTCTGTCTCTGTCTATAGGGCGTTAAATCGTAAAACTGTCCCAGACTGTCATCCGCTCCCGCGCATTCAAGACCTGCTGGACAACCTGGGGGGCTACTCCTGGTTCTCCATGCTTACCACCAGGGTTTTGTTGATGTTAATTCCAGGCATCTGACCGCCTTCAGTACCCCTTGGGTATTATATGAGTGGCTTTGCCTCCCCTTTGGCCTTACCAACACCCCGGCGGCTTTTCAAAGATGTATGGAGGGCTTATTTGATGGTATGAGGGACGAATGCTGCTCCCCTTATCTGGATGATGTACTTTGTTTTTCCAAATCATTCAATGACCACATGGAGGACTTGAGGCGGATGCTCCGTCAGCTACGGGAACATGGCATTAAACTACGCCCAAAGAAATGCGAGCTGTTCAAATGACAAGTGCGATACATTGGGCGCCTAGTGACAAGTGAAGGTATCCAGATAGATCCTAATGACCTGGGAGCAGTGTTGCAACTTAAAGAGAGAGAGCTGAAGAATGTGGGGGAAGTCAGGGGTCTGTTAGGCTTCCTTAGCTATTATAGATCGCTCATACAAGACGCATTCAAGAATCGCACGACCTCTGTTTCAACTCATAGAGGGTACCAGGTAGCCAAGCCAGAAACCTGTCAAAGGTAAAAGCACCCCAGCCAAACAAAAAGTGTTGAAGCCTGGGCAGCTCCTCTCCAATACACCTGTCCAGTGGACTTATGAACACACTGCTGTTGTCACTCGCCTTGTGGACATGCTAACCAATCCACCTGTTTTGGCCTACCCCAACTATAATTTACCCGTTGTACTGAACACTGACACATCCAATGAAGGGCTGGGGGCTGCGCTTTACCAGCAGCAGGGAGGCAAGCTTTGTGTGATTGCTTACGGATCCAGAACACTTACACCAGCTGAAAAAAATACCACCTCCATTCTGGTAAGCTTGAGTTTTTGGCCTTGAAGTGGGCAATCTGTGACAGGTTTTGGGATTATCTCTATTATGCACCTATATTCACATTGTATACAGATAATAACCCCCTTACTTACGTCATAAGTACAGCCAAGCTCAAAGCGGTTGGACATCGCTGGGTGGGTGAGTTGGCAGATTTTCACTTCACCATAAAATACAGGCCAGGCAAGGCGAACGCTGACCCTGTCACGTTATCCAGTACAGCTGAAGGGTCATGTATCAGAGTACACTGAAACCCTGCCCCCTGAAGTTGTTTCCACTATATGGCAGGGGAGCAAGGCTGTAGCTGAGAAGGATGTGCCATGGATAGCTGCACTACATCTCAATTCTGGCGATGAAGATGACTCCTCTGTAACAGTCCCCATCATCACCCCAGAAGAAATCCGAGTTGCTCAAATGGAAAATGAATCGATCAATGAGATGTGACACTGAAGAGGAGTGGATGGAACCCCAATGGTAAAGATAAAAGACGGATGGGACAAGAGACAAGGAGACTTGTACATGAATGGACCAAACTCAAACTTGACAAAGGAATTCTGTACAGACAGACAGGAAAATGGAAACAGCTCGTTCTCCCAAGTAAGCTAAAGGCGACCGTGCTCAAACACCTGCATGATGGGACATGTCGGAGCTGACAAAGTCATCCACCTAGCAAGGCAAAGGTTCTGTTGGCCATTCATGCAGCAGGAAATAGAAGACCATGTCGTTCACCGGTGCTCCTGTATTAAGCAGAAAAAACCCACCTATGGGGTCAACTACCTATGGGGTCAATTACAACTAGTGCTCCATTTGAGCTCTTTTCTATTGATTACCTTCATCTGGAGCCAAGTAAGGGAGGATTTGAGTATGTATTAGTCTTGGTCGATCATTTTACACACTTCGCGCAAGCGTACCCAACTAAGAACAAGTCAGGCAAGAGAGCAGCTGAGAAAATCTTCAGTGATTTTATTCCCTGTTTCTCTTACCCTCAGATTTTGCACCATGACCAGGGACGGGAGTTTGAGAATAATCTATTCCAGCGGCTCCAACAGCTGTCTGGCATTGCTCACTCTCGTACTACCCCATACCACCCGCAGGGGAATCCGGTCGAACGGCTGAATAGAACGCTATTACAGATGCTGCACACTCTCCAAGAGGAAAGGAAAACTGAGTGGAAAGACTATTTGCCCCATATAGTCCATGCGTACAATTGTACGAAACATGAAGCCACCGGCTATTCACCATTCTTTCTCTTCTATGGAAGAGCCCCACGCTTCCCCATCGACTTAGTCTTTGACCTGGGGACAGAGGAAGAAGTGCCAAGTCGCGAGCAGTATGGACAGAAATGGGTTACTCGAATGCAAGAGGCTTACAGGATAGCCTCAGAGAATAGTCGTAACAGCTCAGCTAAAAGGAAAAAATACTACGACCGTGTTGTTAAAGGAATTGCACTTCAGCCAGGAGACTGCATGCTTATCAGGAACCTCTCAGAGAGAGGTGGCCATGGCAAACTCTGTGCTTATTGGGAGAAGACAGTGCACAGAGTTATTGAAAGGATGGGGGACAGCCCTGTGTACAAAGTTCAGGCTGAAAAGGGAGACAAAACTATCCGTGTACTCCATCATAACTTTCTCTTATCTGTTAATGACTTGCCATTCGAATAAGATGAGCAATCTTGTCATGCGCAACAGCAACAAATAAAGCAGAGACACAAACAGATGAGCAGCAGAGAAGTAGATGAGCCAGATTCTGATGGTTCTGTTAAAGATGAGGGATATGTGTACAATCCCAGAGGACGGCCTGCGTATACAAGGAGAACAATCAGACATTGCAAGCCTCCATCAGATACACTCAGCAATCTCAGAGTAGGGGCACAAGAATTCCAACCTCAAGGATGTGCATCAGCTTTCAGGTGCTGAGTACCAGCAAATGGAATCTGCTCCCTTTGTCGTACCAGCATCAGCACCAGCACAACTACAGGATGAGGCACTGTCTGCTGAGAATGTCCATGAACAAACTGGAACAGTTGATCGAGCAGATGATACAGGCCAAGGAATACCAGAGAGGATGGTTGAGCCTGATAGTCACAAGGTGGAGAGCTCATAAGGAGGTCCACCCGCAGGGTACAATCCAGAGAGAGATTCACTTACGACCAATTTGGGCAGCCATCATACCAGCCCTGGCAACACGGAGTGAATGCTATGTTCTCATTTGTTCCTTACCCCATGACTCTGTACCCCATCTTACTCGGAACAGACTACTACCCTACTCTGACTGTGTGGACTCATTAGACAGATGACTTCCCCTGGACTATTACCTGTCTAGGTTATTTCTTTTGGTGTAGTTCTAGATGTCCGGAGACATCTCTTGAAGTGGGGGAGAGTGTAGTGGGTCTAGGAATTAATGTTTTACTAAAACAGACACCCCCATTTTTGAAAAGATTATTTTGATGATTAGAACAACTTTCTAACATTGACTGACTCATGTCGATGACTACCTAGTTAGTAGAGGGCGCTACTGTGCGTGAATGAACAAACGGGGAAACTTCTACAGTCTCTGCCCGCGCATGCGCTGTCAATAATAAATTGCTGCCAGCAGAGCAAGGCACAACGTATTAACATGTCTGTTCCTCATTTCATTCACAGGTACTATTTATAACTATTCCTAAACATTCTTAAAGATGTTGAAAGTAATGTGAACCGTCTGTGACATTATAGTAACATTTTGAGAGAACTTGATGCGAGTTCTGATAAGTATTTGTTTTGTTTTGTCGAGTCGAATAATGGCTACCGCTTGTAGTTCTTTAACAGCGAGATTACAGAGACCTTATGTGATGTACAGATGCGCATGTGAAAGAGAACATTGTGTCCGTTTTACGTTTACTTTTTGTATCTGAGCCAATGGCTGAAGGTATGAGTGGGCATTAGATTTATAACTGTCTTTGGTGATGGGAAGTCATTATTTTGATGTACATTAAGCTTATTTTGCAATGAATGACATATACGCTCAGAGACAGACACACGTGATGGGTTGTGATGTTGCACTTTATTTTATTTTACAAAAGAGTATTTGTTTGTATTACTCAGGTTATTAACAATATTGCAAACCAAGAGGTCAATTGTATTTTGAGCTGTTTTGAAGTGAAAGACTATGACAGTGTATTTTGACATGAATACTATCCCAATGTTATGATGTTTTGTGATATTTTCAAAGCAAGGATAGTTTGATATTTGTGTTTAAATGGAATGACTGAATGTTTTAGACTGTTGCAGTCAATAATAAATCGTTGCCAGCAGAGCAAGGCACAACGTATTAACGTGCCTGTTCCTCATCATTCACAGATCCACAGCGCATCCTGCCTGTGCATCGCTTGTGCCGGCCCAGATTTCCCCTAGGTCTGAGGCCGGTAACACAAACAGTCTTATAAATGTATGAGAAGCAGAGGAAGGCTTCAGGAGAAAGAAATAAGTCCAAAGTGTCTTTGGGAGGTTTCTTTGGCTAAAGGGTAGGTAGGTTGGTTAGTTACTCAAAAAGTAACTTGGGCATTTCTTACATACTCTCCCCCCCCCACCCCACCCCACCCCCACCCAAAAAAAATAAATCATGCACTTTACCTTTAGTTAATCAAGGGTCTGCATGCACACTAAATGGCAGTTGGTATTAAACAGGTTTAGTTGTCATTCATCTCTAATCTTATAGGAAATTCCTAGATGACTTATAGAAACAAATCCTTTTCATCTGAAGGGTGGGGGGTCATTGCCAGCCCTTGCCACCCATCTAGCTGCACCCTGCTGAGGAGCATACAGAGTATCATGCTGATTGGCATTTGACATCAAAATAAACTCTCAGTATTTTCATTTGAAATAAAAAACACTGCACTCACGGTTCAGCAAATATATAAATAGTGGGTTTTTTTGTACTCATAACTCTTTTATTGCACTCAGAATGGTCAAGAGAAATAGAAACGGAAATTATACATGTATTATACATGTGCTGCAAAATAAGCCGTGCTTTTTGTGTTGCCTAGTAACTAGACTTGTTTTAACATATGATAGTTGAATTATTAATTATAACAATAAGAAAAAAAGAAGAAGCACCTAATCATCCACATGGGGAAAACAAAGGAATGCTGGTTTACCTCCACATGGGCAGATCTTTCATTACAACAGTAAACATTCAAGGAACAGATGTTGGACTCGTGTTGGTATTTGGGTTTTCACATTAACAATAAACTGAACTGAACTGACAGATCTGATGCTCTTTACAGTGAATATTTTTGTAAATCATTGACTTTACTTACAAAGTTTTATTTCCTGCACTCATTCTGTTGTTTATGTATTTGGGTTTTGTGTTATTGTTGTTGCTTTATCTGTAAATAGACTGCTGTTGTCTTTCTATCCTTAACCTTTACCAGAGTATGCCAGTTTTAAATATCCATCCATCTTCTCCCGCTTCATCCATCAGGTTCGCAGTTGGGCCGGTGCCTTTCTCCGGCAGACTCTGGGCGTAAGGCGGGGTACACCCAGGACAGGACGCCAGTCTGTCGCAGGGCAGTATATTGACACACAAGGACGTACATCCATGCACACACTCACAATCAAGAGATGCCAATTAACCTAGCAGTTATGGTAGGTTCTTTCCCCACGCATGCACGGGGAGAACATGCAAACTCCATTCAGAACCCTCTTGCTGCAAGGTAACAGCGCTAACCACTGCACCACCGTACAGCCCATCTCTGTTGTGTTGTGTTGTGTTGTATTGTATTGTTTTGTATCGTATTCTATTCTATTCTATTTTTAGTAGACACAGTACTAACATTATTATCCCTTTAAAGCCAAATGTACGATATTGATACATGAATTTTTGAGACCTCTGCAACATCAGTGGGATTTTTTCGCTCTTGAGAACCCGACTTAATAAATCAGAAATATGTAGGGAACAGAAAATGGATAAAAGATTACGTGGAAATGCCTAATGTATCAAAATTTATGCAAATAATGATCAAATTTAACTTATACAAAATTTATGGGTTTTTTTCATAATTTATCATGGAATTCAATGACAACTCTTATATTAAAACATCAGAATTTTCTGTCAATTATTTCTTGGTTCGGGCTTTAAAGGGTTAAAGTAATAACAATACTCCTACTTAGAATGATTATAGTCAAAACCATTATAAACAACCCCAAACTGGAGTAGAATATAATGGATTTAAATTGAAAAAATATTTTTTTTATTCTATTAGAGGCACATGTATGGCCATGTGACCATGTTCTCCACTACCCCCCACCACCACCACCACCACCACCACCACCACCCCACACACACACTCCTTTTCTGACTACTTGTCATGTTCCGGGTCTGTTAGTTTGTTTTTGTTTTGGTTTTCCCCTTTTGTTTCCCCCACCAGATGGCGACAGAGGCAAACGGGTGTGCAGTGTGACTTCTGGCTCCCAGGTGTTCTCCATCAGCGCTCATCATCCCCAGAGTATTTAGGCTTGCTGCATTCTCTAGCCGGAGCCGAGTGTTTGCTAACAGATGGTACCTCTAAGCCTCCTGAGCTACAAGGTTATCTCTGTGATCTCTGGCCGTCGTGTTTCCGTGTGAAACTAGCTTCCTGTGTTTTTCTCCTCGTTGCCTTCAGGTCCTCTAGGAAAGTCTGGACGCCGTCTGCTCTTGACTTCTCCTAAGAGACTCCTTCCTCGTGACGCTGTGGTTCTTACCCACTGGATGCCCGAACTCTCAGACTACTTCCTCGTTGTTCATCTGGATCCTCTAGCCCCGCTACTGATTGCAGCACCGTTCCTGGAGTGCCACCAACAACCAAACTGACCTGTCCATTTCCCACCGCACATTGCTGTTACCTCTGGACCCATACTGGAAACCATTCCCTGGACCTTGGATTCCCTCACCCTAAGTCAACCTACTGCTTCCACACAGAAAGATCTGAACTACCATACCCCCAGTGCTCTGTTTTCCCACCGGTCTCAAACTCACCAGTACTCTCTCCATAGTGGCTGCTTCTGTTGACCTAACTCTCTCCCTCCGGACCTGGCCCGTTCCTCTACTCTGTTCATCATCTTACAATAAACTGTTTATATCTAAGAAGTGCTCCTGTCTTGGTGTTCTGTATGTGGGTTCGCCAACTCAAAACTAAACCCATCATGACACTACTAGGCCACTAGAGCCAACAATAAAAATAATTTAAAAAGATGCACATGTATAATTGTGCATAAAACGAAACTAAAACAGAATATCCCAAAAAGAAGATAACAGCTGTGAAAATCAGCAGCATCTAAGATCTCTGTTTGCCTTTTTTTTTTATTTATAGTCTCTCTGTTTCTACTGAGCTCTGACTCTTAGCTTATGATTTTCACTGTGTGGTGCTCTATGCTCTATAAGTTTTGCCCTAAGCTGTAAGTGTTGCCATTTAGGGTTTTTATATTGGTTCAGTTTTGGTTCCCTAACTATTCTCTCTGTTTATGTTCCTCTTTTGATGCCTTTAGTTCATTCATCATTATTCTGGTTCTGATTTTCATGTTGTGTTACATTTTTTTAGATTTCTTTCCTGTGTTTCTCTCAGTCTGCCTCTGCTCATTGTCTTTTCCCTTCCTCAGTCTCTCTGCCTTAATTTTCCTCAGCTGTTGTCCATTTCTCACCTGACCGCTCTCACCTTGCCTCATCCCTCCCTCCCTCTCAAATAATTTATGCTGTTAGTAACTTATGTCTTATCACTGGAGCTTCCTGTTGCTTCCCTCTTGTCCAAACTCTGCTTCATTATAATTTCAATTATTCTTTTATAAAATTCCTTTAATTCACCACAGTGCTTCCTAGCTTCTGTCTGAACTTTAGTTCTAATCCTTCTAACACTTTCCCTTAGACTGCCTGCATAACATCTGCCTCAGATGCCCCCTGTTCTCTCCGATTATCCCACCATCTTCTGATGATATTTTTCTCGCTTCCTCTGTGTTTAAGTTTACTGTTTGCCATCGTTCCTTGCTGGATTCTCCAGCTGTTCTGCATTGGTTTTTTGTTTTCCCATTATGTAAACGTCCATCGGTTCCAATAATTCTCCGTTTTTCTGTATGTGCCTGTCTGTTCTTTATGTCCATATCCAAATGTTTTCTTATCACAAGCTCATTCAATGGATCATTTCTGCATTGTGGTTCCTAGCCAAATCCTTACAACATGCCACAGAATTTATCTTTCACTTTAAAATAATTTCATTAATGAACAGATGTCTCAACTGTTTATGCAAACATAAAAAAAAATTTCACCACCATTACATTTACTCTGAAAAGGATAAAAAAGGTGCTAAATGCTATTGTTCACTGGCTATGTGTCAGGGTTTAGGGTTTTGTGTACTTTTTTTTCTTTTTGTGGTCTTTTCCCTTTTCACCATCAGATGGAGCCAACGGTTTTGCTGGGAGAGGTCCTGTCACGGCTGTTCCCTACCTGATTCATTAATGAGGTTTAAATGTTGTAGACTGCCGGTACTTTGGCGCCTGAGTGTTTGCCTCGTATGGTATTCAATGCCCTCCAGCATAAGCTCTAAAATCTAAGTTTTTGTATCTGTTGTCTGTTAAGGTGATCAATCCTGCAAGATCTCTGAGGGATTAACGGTAAAGCCTCTTCTTTTTGCTTCTTCAACGCTGTGGATGTTACCCACTGGTTGCGGCTCCCAGATAACACTTCCTCCTGCAAATCCACCTCTCAAACCCAATCATCAACCCCCTTCTGGTACGGTAGTACCCGCCATCCAACACAGCTAAGCTCCATCTGCAACCATCTGGATCTCTTATTTGAATTCCCTGGGGCCGAAGGACCCTCCCTGTGGATGTCAATAGTTCTCATCTGCAAAAACCCTGACAGATCCTCACCCTCACGGAATCATCCAACCCACCTCTAAAGTAAGACCGTTTTATAAACTCTTCTCATTTCCAACTTTCCCAGAGAAACTTCAACTCACCTCCATTTCCTTGTTTTTCTTGGAGAGAGACAAAGCTAAGACTGTTGTGCTCCAAGTTGGAGAGTATAGTAGATTCTCTGTTAGAACCTTCAATAAACCTTTTAACTTACAGTTGGCTCCTGTGGTGTTCTGCATTTGGGCTAAGTCTAAACCCATTCTGACACTATTGGTATTTATTGCAAAGGTTCAAATGAATCATGGTGTATTGATGCACAGATTTGAACTTGAAGATGTCAGTGCATTAGGGCAGCTGTGTTGCGATGCATTTTTTTTGGGGGGGGGGGGGGGGGCTGGCACTAGAGGCTCGGCACTAGACATGCAGGAGAGGACCACAAGCTGGATTTGAACCTGGGTGGCCTGTGTCAAGGACTAAGGCCTCCATACATGGGTTGTGCGCGCTAACCACTGCGCCACCTGCACACCCGTTGTGATGCATTTTTGAGCATTACACCTAGAAGCCTTAGTTTTAATTTCATTTGATTGATTAAAGAGAATAAAGAGCTTCTGTTGACAATATCTCCTACCGTTTGTTTTTTCACCTGATCTCCAAATAGTTCAAGTTACTCACAGTTGGCAGAGTTCCCAGGAATTTTACTTAAGGAGGAGTAGCAATACATCTAAAGTAAAATTAAGATTTCAAAATGTTACTGATGTAAATGATTAAATGTATGTAGTTACTACCCACCTATTGTAGGGCTGGAAAGCTGGTTTTTAAACAAGTGAGATGGGTATGTATTTGGTTTTTCTTAAGTTGCCTAATAATTTTGCACAGTAATAGTTACCTGCACAAATAGAATCCTCCTAAGATAGACAAATCTAAAAACCTGCTCCAACTTCCAAAAATATTAAGCTTTGATATTTATAAGTCCTTTGATCTGATTGAGAACATAGTTCTTTTCAAACAATAAAAAAAAATCATATCAAATACAACTTCCCTAATACTTCTGCAGACAATGTAAATTAACATACTTAATAATGACTCACACTAGAAACAGCAACATACTGTTAATGGAGGGGAAATGACCTATAGCAAAAATCATGGTTGCATTTTTCTTTAAATGACTAGAGAAAGAACTCCCATTCCCTACCAGTAGGTGGCCATAAAGTATCTCTAACTTGTCTGCATCTACACATAATTTCTTTTTTTTTTCTTCTTTTTTTTGTCAGTGTTTACTTTTTTTTATTGAACAAACTGTATACAAAGACTCGTTGAGTTACAAGAACATTGCAACATAGGTAGAAAAATTGAACAAAAAAACTAGGGGCTAAAACTAAAGACAAGCACATAAAACACTAAGGCAAATGAATAAGAATAGAGCAGGATTTTAAAACAAAAGAAAAGTAGAGATACTGGCAGTTAGTTTTCTTGCAGAAACAGATTTGAAATGTTTCAGTGAGGTGTAATAAAGTTTAAATCAGTTAAGAAAAAAATCAAAACAAGGAGAAGTACCTCTCCATTTACAGCAGTGAATATGATATTTAACAAGCAAAAAGATAATATTAACAATGTCAGATATTCTACTATCAAGGCCATCAACATAATATAAAATGTGGGTGATGGTTATCTCAGGAATGTCACCAATTTTAAGGGACAACCAATTTTTAATATCTCTCCATAGTTTAAAAGAAAAGGGACAGGAAAAAAGAGATGATTAAGGGATTCTTCTGGACACTCACAAAAGGTACAACATGCTGAATCAAATTTAAATCTTTTCTGCAAAAATTCAGCCACTGGGTAAAAATTGTGAGAAATTTTGAAGTGAGTTTCTTTAACCTTTGGTGAAATCGGCCATTTAACGTACTTGGAGAGCACATTCTCAATTATAGACAGATTGGTTGTTATCAATATATTATTATTAAATTTATTAGCTTCGATGCATTTGTCAATGCTTTTTCAAATTTCAGTCTGATTGTCCATCTTTGTGTTAAGTTCTCCTATCACACGAAGAATGGTGTTCGCTGTGTCCTCCTTACATTCAGGCTCTTGTAGCTTCATTTTCCTTGCTTTTGTTTTTTTATAGGTGTGTGATCCCAATTCACCTTTTTTTCTTTAACAGAAGGATCAGACGTTGCCCCGACCGATTTAATTTCTTCAATAATATCTTCGTCGCAAGCCTCTTGAACAGCTGACACATTGTAGAGGGTCTGACACGCTAACTTCCATAGATAAATTGCAAGACGGCAAAAAGGAGTAAGAAGGCTGAAAAGGTTTCAAAAAGTTGTTGAACTAAGAACAAAAAAACCTAAGACGTTTTAAAACAAGGGCTAAAGCATAAAATTTGGGTTAAATTTAGGCTAAATATTAACGTATATTAGAGCCTGCAAAAACAACACCTCTCACTCCGCCATCTTGGGACTTCCCTGCCTACACATAATTTCAGTTGTGGGTTCTGTATTTGTGTTGATAGTTTTATACTTGTGTTTTGTATTTTTGTTTCATATTTCTGTTTTTAGTTCTGTATTTGGGTTTTGTATTATAAAGGGCTGTTGCATCTTTGGTATTTGACCTCACATCACTGAGCCACTGTTAAATAAAACTGCACCATTAGAACAACATTAGATAAAACCTTGTTTTCTCTCGTTTTTTTCATCAAAGTATTTAAACTGTTGGGAGTATATCGGGATGTGGACATATGGGCACAGACCATTGTAGAAGATTGCATAACACAAAAACTTCAAGTTGAAGCATGTCAATCACAGTAAACTGTGCATGAAAGAGTAGTGAATTATTATGACACTTTTTTGTTTCATTAATTTGCACACTGCTTCAGTACAATTACAGAAAAAAATCGCCGAGCTGAGTCAGGTTGTTATGTTGCCTGTTCCACAAGTCCTGCACAATGTGCGATACAACAAATACAAGCAGATGTGACAATAATCTAAGTGAGTTAGAGTGTAGTGTTGCTCACACTGGCAAAACCATTCCACACATAATAATAGTGGGCAGAAGTCTAAGCAGAGATGTCAAGACATCCCTCTCCCTGCACACTTCCTCCAACTCTTCTAGGCGAAGCTCTACTTCCTAGTTTACACTGAATCCAGCTTCACTGTACCCTGCTGCGTTGCAATTTTTTCCGCCCACAGAATTTACATTATGTCCTCTCACTCTGCTCCTGTGCCGTGCGAAACCCACAAAGATCCATGTAGCATGCACATATCATACATTAAAAGCCAGTGAGCAACATAGAAATCAAACCACAATAACTTCTCCCAGGTGACCAAGCTCCTCACTCCATCTCTAAGGAGGTGCTCAGGCACCCTGCAGGGGAAGCTCATTTCAGCTGCCTGTATCTGATATATTTTCCTTCTGTGATAATTTATCAGTGAGTTTAGGAAGGTAAATGGAGAGGTAAATTAAATGCTTTACCTTTTATCCTAGAACATCGCAGAGTCTCCATTAAAGCAGCAGCAACACCAATCCATCTGTTTAGCTTCTCCCCGCACTAGAAAGAACAGGAATTCAAGACACATGAATTCCTCCACTTGCACGATTAACTCTCCTCCACTTATTTTCTGGTCGAAGAATCATGGATCAGAACCTGGAGGAACTGATCTTATGACTATTATATAACTCTACTAATAACAGCTACATTCCATGTTAAACCATCAGCACATAGATATATACACAGACAAAATATTAGCAGTCATAAAGGCCTTCAACATAAAATGTTTGGTTCTTTTCTAAGGTTGGAAGGAAGAAGCAAGATAAGAACATCAAGAACCCAATCCCAGCAATCCAAGAAATCTAAGCTTCAAATGGAAGCCTATGCAGCCCTTGGTTTTGGGGTTTTCCTTGCATATAATAAGTCCAGAACCCTCTCAAAAAGTAATTTCCTTGAAGGAAATTTCTCATCTGATATACTAACCACATTAATGAAACTCTGAGGGGAAACTCCTAATTTAAGCTTTAAGTCAAAGGTTAGCCTCAAAGCGCAATTACACCCAAACAGACCAACTAAAAGTTCCCTCATTTAATCAAACAGTTATCAAAATGATCAAAGAAGACCATTTCATAACTGATCACAGTACCATCAAATATATATTTCAATGTCAGTTAATCATCATGGAGAAGGTTTTTGTGTGCAGGAAAAAAAATCGATTCAGCTTGATTCAGTCAAACGGGTTATATGACTGCAGGGAGAACACTGCAGCAAAACCAGCTGCAGAATATCTGAGTTTGTCAATATTTTCTTCTTCTTTTGTCTTGTGAAGTTTTAAAGGAATCATTACTTTATTGATTTCCTCTTTTAGTGTTTATGGTAAGTACTAAATAAATCTGTTTCGGTCCTAAGAATGCCTTTTTTTTAAACGATCAGTTATATGAGGGTAAGCCTAAAACAACCTGCAACCTAAAACAGCAAACATAAACATGTTTAAAAGAGTTTAGGCTGTTGGATTTTTCATCTGTATTTTTAGTGAACATGACAGATCATTGAAAATGTATCACATTATTGTATGAACATTTCTGAGAGGTGCTTTATTGCTGCTATTTATAATTTCTACATGAAATGTCACCAGATCAGAACTCTGAAAACACCAAGTTTAACACGTAGTGATATAAAAATGATTACAATATTTTTGTAAAGTGGATGTCAGTAACTGAATTCACAAATTAAAACATTTTCTAGAACAATAATACAAACAGTATGTTTTTGTTTATTATGATTTGGTGTTTGCTGCTGCTAAAAACAATAGTTGAGAAAACACCTCTACTTCCTTCTAGGTGGTGTTCAAGAGCTCGCTGGCTTAACAGGCACCATTTGTCATGATCTGGGGCTCTTTGGTGGGGTTGCTCTGTTGTGCGCCTTCTTCCCTTCCTCCACCAGATGGCGCCAGGGTCTGTGAGATGTGCGGTGTGGCTTCCAGCAGCGGCAGGTGTTTCCAATCATCCTCATCTGCTTCGCCGTACTTAAGGAGCTGCTGATCCAGTGGTCGGCGTGGAGTGTTTGCTAACTCTTGGTATCACGAAGCCCTCTGAGTTCTCTGAGTTCTCTCCTCGTTCTTCAGTTCTAGTTTGAAACTCATTCCTTGTGTTTTTCTCCTCGTTGCCTTCAGGTACTCTCTGGAAGTTGGGATTGCCGTCTGCTCCTGGCTTCTCAAGAGAAACCTTCCTTGTGACGCCGTGGATGTTACCCACTGGTTGCCCGAACTCTCAGTCTCTCTCCTCGTTGTCCTTCGGAACGAACAACGCCCAACCACTGACAGCATCATCGCTCCTGGAGTCTCCAACCGTCTGAGCCAACCTGTCCGTTTCCCACCGCATTGCTTCACAGCCTCTGGATTCCCCTTTGGAAACTAAGCCCCCCTGGCGAGTCACGCCCTCCTTCCAGCAGCTCGATCAAACTGTCCGATTCTCCTCCCAGGCTGGCCGCCGTACTTCTGCCTATCGCTGACGCATCCTCCCCGGGCACAGATCAGAGGCTCCAGCACTACTCCCCATTTATTATTCTCAATAAATCTAAAATCTGATCTCCTGAGAGCGTGTTTGCATGTGGGTTTGGAGAGTTCAAAACAATATGACAAGAATATCAAATTGACATTTGATATTTTAATTTTTGCTGTACGCTGTCGTAGGGAGTAGCACTATTGCCTTGCCTTTAACATAAACATCCTTCATTTAGAAGCTCCACAGAAGGAATCTGATTAATAACGCATCTCTGTATGCTGATGTCAGAGGGAGAAAGAGATGTGAGCAACATTAGCAGGTTATTAAAAACAATCTGCCCATATCTGGCTCAAACACCAGCTAGTGTTTCCTCTCTCCCCCGCTTTTAGCAGCTTAGTAGTTTTCATTGAACAACTAAGCAAGAATTTAATTGATGGAACAAAATAAAAAAACACGTCTTTTTCAAAGTTTTCCAAGCACATAAAAGACGCTATGTTCTACTGATCACATCTGACCTGCTACACCCAATTTAAAAGAAGCTCCGGATCCCTAGGAAACTAAAATAAGCCGATGCCATCCTTATGGGGGTTGAAGTAAAAAGCTGCAACCCAAAGCAAAGGCATAGCTGTATCAGAATCCATGAAAACTTCAGCTGTCCATAACAAAACCATTGTTCCAACTCTCAGTTTTTATCCTGCATATGTCAATCCCATTTTCTCTCTTAATCACGGTGCAGCACTAAAGTTCTGTGAATGGGAGTTTTTTTTTTTTTTAAATCAACACTATTTTATAGGTGTAGTAAAATTTTCCACCCAAACCTTATCCAAAAGCTTTGTTTGATTAGAATAAAATGGCAAGGAGGGTAATTGTATGCACTCGCAGGTGTAAAAAGATTTTGGTTGGTGTAATGTTGACCTCTACATGCTGCACTGAAAGCATGATTGCCTCTAGACATCATCTAAGAAGGAAGTTGACTCCTATAGGTAAAACAAGAAATTAAAATAATTCTGCATTAATATTTCCAGTCAGGCTGCTCGCCGGCTCAAGCTGTAGAAAGTTCTTTCTATATTTGTGGCTGGTTGGAAAATTAGATCCTTGTTAGAATTTCCCACATAAAAATTCTCACCATCCTTGAAACACTTATGTCAATTACTGGTAAATTTGGACATGGATTTGGGAGCTTGCACAGTTTTCATGTTTCTATTACTATGTTATGCTAAGTGGTTCCACCTTGACCCTTTGTATCCAGATGATGGGGATGTCTGTGCTTAGGCCACAGCTATTGTTTTTTTCTACTGAAAAAGTCTTAAAATATGAAAAAAACAAATTATTGGTTAAAGGTTTGGAGGATTTCATTGCATAAAAAGTTTTTTCAGTGCAAAAACATGTTACTTATTACATTACTTTTTGCAAAATCTAAAAAGTGAAAGTTTTTTCTGTAGCTTCTTAAAATGTTCACTTTCTTTTCTCTGTTTTTTTTTTAGTAGTTGGTTAACTCCATGTTATCATGATGGAGATCATTTTCTCATTTCCTACCAAAGAAGTCATACTACTTCAGTTCCTGCCCTAGCTAACAAGGAGTGAAATGCTGCACTGCTTTCTGTCAAGCATTGATTCTACAAGATGAGGTCAAGACTCCACTAGAGGTCATATAGGATCCATCCACATCCATCCATCCATCCATCCATCCATCATCCATCCATCCATCCATCCATCCATCCATCCATCATCCATCCATCC
>JAUZNJ010022283.1:0-17010 GCA_034780135.1 Jordanella pulchra | reverse complement strand
TATATATATGTATATACTGTCTTTCTGGTTAAACCATTTTGATTAATGTTCAACTATTTTAACCTTTAAATCTAATGTCGCATTATGCTGAAAGACACCTGAACCTTTAATATTTGCTGCATTTGCACATTTAACTGAATGTCGCTTTTCTCTCTCTCGGCCGCCAGGTTTATTTAAAGCACCCTGACAGACATCAAAAATAACAGAACAATGAGCACTTTGTGAGATTGGAAGATATTATACATATCAGAGTGGCTGGTTTTCTTTACTCAGCCTGTTAGAGTGAATCTATAGTTGTCCTGATGTCCTCGTGCTCCCGTCCATGACTGATTGTTCACCCTGCCTCTGTCACTCTTCATAAACGTTTATTACGGCTGTCCTGCTCTGACGGAGAGACTTCGATACCTTGTTACAAAAGACCTTCGAAGGTACACCTGGTTGTGTTGCAATGACCACCTGAAAGCAGGCAGCGCCTTGCAAAGCATCGCTATGATTAAAAGAGCCATTGATTATATTGACCAACAAGCTGGTTTACCCTGATTGTGTTCATAATAAAACTGAGAGGCGTTCTAGCTGCTAAACACCAACAGCTTTCTTCAGGAAACAGGCAAATAGATTAGTTTAACTCATCGGATTGCTGGCTAAGTTCCAACATCATATTCCCCCCCAACCCAACCCTAGATCACAAGGATATGGAGTGAAGCCAATCCGGTCCTGTTCTTTTTTTTTTTTTTAGCAAATTACTCTCAGTAAAACGAGGTAACTCATGAGATTTGTTTGCCATATGAGCAACGAATCACATTATTTCCTCTGGACAAAGGGGCTATTTTCATTTTATCCTCTCTATTGACTTTCTGCAGTCACTTTGTGAAAGTAGCTCCCCTACAGTGAATATTGACCTCTTTAGGAGTCTCTTAAAGCGCGGCTGCTGCAGAGCTCAACTGACATTGGGGTTTTGCTCACTCTACTTTGGCCCAAGAGCGAGGACACCAAACCTTTCATCGCTTTAACCAACCCCCCCTTAAAACTTGGGCATAATAACTAAAGAGGCATCTGGATGCACAGCAGCACACAAAAGTATTCATAACCATCCAACTGTTTAGGAATTTGGTCATTTTCCAGACATGAAATTCATGATGTCATTGATTCATTTATAATTGTATTTTATTTTTAAACACTTGAGCAGGTTTATTTATTCCAGTCACAATAACATTCAAAGTGCTGTACATTGAAAAAAAAGAGAGAAAAAAATATGTTGTAGCGGCATATGCAACACAAATTATTAAAGAGAATAAAAGAAAATAATAATAATAAAAAGAATATTTAAAGAATATTTAAAATAAGATTAAGATTATATAAACAATACGATTTAATAATTGATTTAAAAATAGTTAAAAAAGGGAAGCTCTACCTTCCTCATACCTCAACCAATATATTTATCCTGATTTATTTTCTATTTTTATGCTGCTATAAGTTAAGGCTGCTGGAGGACACAGGGACAACTTTTCATCATTCTGCTTCATTCTATCTCTCCTCTCCCAGTCTGCAGTGTTTATTAGTTCCACCCATGTCTTTATGTTCTATTTGCTTTTATTGTCATAGTAGCTTAATCTTCATCTATCTTTGTGAAGTGCCATGAGATGACATGTGTTGTGATTTGGCGCTATATAAATAAACTGAATTGAATTGAATCTAACAAAGTAACAGTTTTTTTTATCATATCTAAATCACTTTTTTGCAGTGATAGGAACTTGTGATGCACTAGAGCTCGAATGGAAAGGCATGCAGATCCTTGGAACACCACAATCAAAAGGATTTTAATAAGAACTGCATTAATGGTAGCGATTCATTTCTTTTTTTCTTGTTATTTTTAACTAGGCTGTATTTGATTGTAAACCACCCTAATCAACATAGAGATACAATCAGTTTAGCCTGTTTCCAGTTTTCTTTAGGTCATGATCTTGCCAGTAGTTCAATAGTGTAGAATAATATCATTGGGGTTTTTAAGCGTGACCAGTTCTGACGTGGTCCTGATGCAGAAAAATGGGTTAAAATTATAATTTATCAAACTTTCACAATAAAAAAAAAAAGTTTAAAAAAAAATCCCAAAGTGTCTGATACATTCTCCTATTGGTCCGGAATAATATAATCCAGGTTTGAAGAGTTTAAATTCTGTAATTCTTAAAAGTAGACGGAATTAAAGATGCCTAAATTAGTACTAATGTTAGCAGCTCTACCCTCTACAGCTCTGTTTTTTGCTTCAGGACTGACAATAATTTAAATGAGTTCACGATGTCTTTATCATCAAAGTATTACCCGTATAAAAAGGACCAGAGCATTTATATGGTTGAACATGCCGGTGCTAGCATCATGCTGTGGGGATGCTTTATAAAATAACAAACATGAAGGAAGATGCTCTAATCAAGTACTTTTAAGGGGAAAATTAGATAGTTTGAATAAAATGTAAAACATGTTGGACTTAATACCATAAACTTTAAATAGAAAATCGAAGGTTATAGCACCAAATTTTTCACAAGTTCAATTTTTTTCCCATTTAAACTGTAGATTCTCCTCCCCTTTTTGTGGCTAGAGTTTTTAGAGTTGATTTAAAACTCTTTTTGTTCTACTTCACATATAAACTTCACTGTTTTTTTTTTAGCTCTGTCATAAAATTCAAATATAACAACCTGATATTAGTAGTTATGGCAAAAAAAGTTGAAGGAGAGAAACTATTTTTACAAGGTAGAGTAAAAGTCTTGCTCTGTATTCTTAAAAAAGCTTCATATGTTTCTGATTTTTGTTCATTGACATAGAAGGTCAGTAAGTGGCTTCTGAATTGATGAGTGAAAGCATGGAATTGCTCCAAATCCTCCTCAGTCCCAACAAAAGGCCAACATTCAAGGCAAACTTAACAAAAACCCTGTTGCCTTTAGATGAATTAAAAGAAGCAAATTTGTTTCATAAAGATAGATGGATGATGAGGTTGTGAAAGTCCATCCATCTTCTCCCGCTTCATCCGTCAGGGTCGCAGTTGGGCCGGTGTCTATCTCCGGCAGACTATGGGCGTAAGGCGGGGTACACCCAGGACAGGACACCAGTCTGTCGCAGGGCAACACATAGGCACACAAGGACAAACTGCACCATCGTACAGCCAGTTGTGAAAGTGTTGCTAGGAATTGCTTACTGAAGGATGCATGGTAGCATCTGGAAGAGCTGCCAAAGCCTTAAAAGGCCTTCAGCTGAGTAAAAATGATTAATAGCATCTTCAGGAGTTTAACTTCTTAAGGTGTGTTGAATGAGAGTAAAGGGAGTGATGTACATGTCATGCCTATAATGATCAACGATGCGAATGATGCTAAATCGGCAATCAGAGCGAGCGATAAAGTTAAAAACAATCTAAACATTTCTGTCAGTTTTCACATGAAGGTATCAAGTGTTGTGATGTAGGGTGATTGAGCACAGTGGAGACAAAGCTTTTTCTTTACCGTAGGGTGATCTGCCCCCCTTGTCGCGATAGAGCAGCTCTTGGGTCCTGGATAAATGGAAATACTACTGGAAGCAATAATCCAATTGCAGCTCCTAGATCAGATGGTGGTACTTCCAAAACGGTTGTCATAACAGGAAGACAGTGGGATACAGGCACTGACGCCGTTGTTCAGCTTTCCACAGGACCATGAGTAAACCTGAGGTCCACCAATTAAGAGGAACAGACAAGCATCTGACAACCTGATAGACGTTCCTCCTATTTGATGAAGCAGTAAAGCAAGCTGGGCGTAAATTATTGAATATATTCACTGTTGATATGGAATGTTTGCTAGAGAAAAGGCAAAATGTAAACGGACCTACGGAAGCTTAGCTTCCATCTTATGCTGCGTCTGAAGTGGATGAGCTTCATCTTTGATGGTTTTCCACATTAAGGTAAGACACTCTCAACACGCATCAGCAAAGTGTGTTTGTAAAGGATCTGATGCCTATTGGGGGTAGGGGGGGATTAATCCAGCCCTTAAAAACAAGGGATTTCAGATGCTGACTTACCAGGGAAGGGCCAGAGACAATTTCCCAGGAAACATGAAGGACTTTCAAGTTGTCCAGATATGAGTCAGCTCAACCTAATCAAGTTAACTAGTCGACAAGTTGACTTTTTTGCTGAATGGCCTAGACTTCACCATTGTGGCTTCAATTCGTTTTTTTAGTGGGTGAGAGCTGGTGGAAGGAAGTAAGTGGAATGAAGTGGTTGTAGGTAGTGAGCTTTATGGGATTGGACATTTCTATCAGTTAGGGCAGTAGCTAAGGTTCTCACAAAGTATGAATACCCGGAGGCAAAACTGGCTAAACTTACCACCGCTCATCCCAACACTTAGACCTGACCTGCAGGCTTTACACTTTAACAAAAACAAGGAATCGAATATTCTGACTCTTCATAGGAAAAAATACAATTTATCATAATAGTTTTATTTACATATGCTTTTAAAGATTTAAATTTTGATCGCAAATATTTGTTTTGTTCTCCTTTATAAAATAGTCAGGGTATTTTTTCACCCCCAAGTTTTATTTATGAGTTAAATGTAATTTCTAAAGTTTTTCAGTGTTTAACCTCTTCTCTGAACTCTCTTTCAACAGAAAGATGTCATAAAACCTGCTTGTCAATGATTGCGTCTGCTTTCATTTTTATTGAGGGCCCTTTTTGTCTTTTGAGAAACTTTCTACTGTGCTTCAGACCTCACCCCCCTCCTCTAACTGCTGCTGCGGGGGTTTTTTTTCTGTCTCCTTCACACCTTTTGCTCCCCTCTTGACATCAGTTTGCAGGGAAAATGAGAAACATTGGCCTCAATTTGTGACACATCACTACTAGTGCATCAGCGGGTTATAGTACTGAACCTTTAACAAAGAAAAAGTTCGTTTTGTCTTTTCTCAGAGGAGAATATGTGGGCAAAATTCATTAGAGAACCAAACTGCAGAGAAGACGTTATTCAACTCATTTGAATAAATTGGGGAAAAAAAATCTGCTGAATTAATCCTTTTCAAACAAGGTCACTATTCTATGAATATTATTACATTTCTAACATAAGGACAAAGGAAACAATTGATATAAAAAAGGCACCATTCTCACTATGCATTGCATTTTTTTTTTGTACTAAACAACATTAATGTTAAACCACTGACTTAATCTTTATTGTTAATCCATCAAATCAGAACTTATTTTGTTAAAAACAAAACTCTACTCATTTTTCAAGAGAATTCTCAGGAAACCTACATGCCCTACATCAATTTAAGGAGTTTCTCCAAAACCTTATTATTAGGGACATTACCCATTTTATGTTTTAGTACCACAGCCAGCCTACTCAATGCAGTGCCCGAAGCATGGTGCCCCCTTCATAACCATTTTCAAATAGAAATCAATTAAAAAAATTTTATTTTTACAACTGTTCCGATTTGGAAAGATAAATTGGCATTTTAAAAAGTTTTGTAATAAACTGTAAAATCTTTTAAACCATAAAAACACCTTTACTATGAAATAGAAATTCTATGAATAACATAACACAATAATTCATCTTAATTCATTTGACCTCTTGAAACCCACTTTAGGACTGGTTCTTTAATCACTACAGTGGATCCACATTAAAACAATATAGGAATCCTATGAGAATAGAACTAGATTTAAACTCTTTAACCAGTTAGACAAAATGGTACAGGAATTCAGTGCCGAGGCTCTTACAGATTGATACAACACACTCGCAGACCAAAGTCCAAGAGCCCCTACTTCTGGGGTACTCTTTTACGCTTTTAACGTAACTGGACTTACATTGTGTCAGATGTTGAATATTTTAGTACTGAATCAGTAATATATTAAATATACTGTATGCTTGCCATAGACAATCTAAGAAAATATGTTGTTTGGTTACGCTATTGAGCTCAGTAATGTCCTGTCTCCATTCATGAAGGCTCTATTTTTCTTGTTCAGCAGTCCCTTCAGATCACCGGTTATCTTGGGTTTATTATTGAAAAGGACCAGCAATCAAATGAAACCACAGCTTTACATCATATACAGTTTTTAAAATCTGATTAACACATCCCCTGACAATGTTGATCAAATAAAAACATTTGGTGGCCTTTATTTCACTAAGTGGAACAATGTGTTATAACTCTCCACAATCCCTAGCTTCTGTTTATTAATGAAGCTAAAAGTCAGCAGACCAGTTCACCATGAGTTTATGCCTTACTAATCAAGGCTCCACTTAAATATATAATGTCTTTTTTCTATTTTCTACAGTTATTATTAGCATCACTAACAATTAACAACAAAGTATGTTACGTTCCCTTGAATTTCTTTTCTCCTACAGTTTGATGGTTGGTTTTAATCTCAAGCTGTCCTCACCACATCTGCTTTGGGTACCCAAATATAGAAAGTAAGAAACAGCAGATTGTAAGCCTTCCCCACCCGGTCCAAGTAAGGCTTTATAAGCCCCTAGGATTTGGTTGTTATCAAGGTATTTCTTATGTTTTATTTGAATAAATGTGCATAAGAAAACCTTTTTAACTATCTTATAAACAAGAGGGTATTCCTAATCTAATTCAACTTATTTCTTAAACTCTTGAAAAATGTAACACTTTATTAAGTTTAACCATTGTTTTGGAAAATCAGTTCCATAGCTATAAAAACTTCCAATCAGTTTGTTGTATTAATAGTGTTTTTAATAGTATACATTGTTTATGTATTGAGTATAAACCTGAAATCTATTTTGAATAATAAAAATAATGCTAACTCTTAGTGATAAAGTTAAACATTTTCTTTATTAAACACTAATGTTTTATGATCACTTTAAATCCAAAGAAATGCATAAATTTTGATTGTGATTGATAATGTGTAATATAACTTACTGATAGCTAAAGTATACCCATGTGACTCTAATTTTGTTAGATAAATTGTTTTGCAATAGAAAATTTTATTTTAGGATGATAACAAAATGACGTCACATGATATTTTTTTCCCCTTGAGTCCTTTTTACTGAAAATAATAATTTAATAAGTAAAATATAAGAATATGTGTGTCTGTCATTGAACTAAATTCATTTTTTTTTGTGAAAAGCTTTTACTGACAAATTCAAAGCTTGTTAATAACTTGTCTTTAGCTTGGCTTTATCTTATTTAGTATTAAATAGTAAAAAGAAACACAGAAAATCAAATCACAGAAGGAAAAAACTGAAACTTTATTTGTTTTTTTATACTTACCAACACTTTTAAAATAAAACCTATGTAATTACTCACAACTAATATAGATCTGCACATAGCAAATAAATCAATTGGAAATAGTTACAAATTTCCCTCGAAAAAAACCTGCAATACACATAAACCAAACTAACCAAAAAGATGTGACCATTCCTTTTTTTTAACCAACTGTTGCTGCCACTCTGAACATTGATCAAATAAAAACATTTTCAACAAGCTACACAACCTTTCTGTAACTACCAAGCTAATAAGTAAATAACTGTTTAAATAATTGCACATTGCACCCTATTATTGCATTAGTTGCAGTTTGTTTGAACGTCGCATACTCAGGCATATACACAAATGTAAATACAGTTTTTAAACACTGAGTAACACATTACTATTGATGTTCTTGAACTCACACTGCCATAACTTATAACTTAACAGACCTGCTTTGCAATCAGTTCTAAAATATACAACAAAACCAATTTTGTAATGCACACTCAGCTGTGCTGGAGACAGCTAGTTAGTACTTAATAATAAAGCATACATTTCGATCATACACATGCACTGAAAATTGTTGTATAAAAGCCACATTAACCTCTATGGTATTCTGTCCAGGTACACTGTACAGATACTGCAGAAGCTGCAGTGTCTGGTACTAGCAAACTGTCTTAAAAACATAATTTCTTCTTTCTTTCTTTTTTTTTGTTCTCGATTTGATAAACAATCTCACTTAAATACAAGCAATTACAAGAAAAAAATAAAGAGAAACACAAATCCATTCAAGGCTACCACAACTACTTGATTATACATAGAAAAAAAAGATTTATTGCAGAATAATCATTGACTTAGTGTCTTTCCGAGTATTGAAACAGCTTTTGGTCAATTTACATAATCACATGGTGTAATTACAAAGGATGGTTTGGATGAAAATCTTGTTCAGATCTGAACATTACTTTTAGCTACCTGCTAACTTAGTTCAGCTACTACCTTTAAGCATTAATTTTACTTGAAAGATTTATTAATATTCAATATGATGTTTAGCTAGTTAAAAATATTCACCAAAATCTGAAAACTGTAAAACATAAAAGCCTAAATCCAGCATTTAGATGTAGAGTTTTCTGGCTTTAGCTTAGCTACTGCCAGTGGTAAGACAGCTAGCCAACAGAAACATATTCCTAGCAAGTACCGAGGTTGCTTTAGAAAATTGTTAATAGATATTTTGTAGCTAAATTTGTTCAGAAAAATATCCTAAATTGTAACAACAATATGAGGATAGACCTTTTCTGGATTTAAATCACAGTTTTTGGCAATATATAGATGACATCTACTTTACTGCTAGAAGTAGCTAGAAATAGTGGCATATTCTTTATGAGCATATATGCTACTTTAGAAAGTTATTGATATTTAGTTTAATTCTTGATTACTTAACAGAAAATCTTGATAGAAATGAAATGGCTTCTAAAATGTAAAGTTACATTTTCTGGCTTTAAGTGTAGTTATTATGAAGGCTAATGTTAGCCAAAATAAAAGCAACAGGATATGGAGCCTGCTGAAGAAGCAAGATATACATTAATTAATTTCCAATCATTTTTAGAGAAATAGAACTACATAATACTATTGTTTTCAATTTTAACGTTAAGAGAATTGTGGGTAAATGCTACTTAATATGTCTTTCCAAAAATAGTAGAAATAAATCTACAGTAAAAGAAAAATGTTTTTTTATATTGGATCATAGTTAATCTAATTCAACAATAACATTCAAGAATTGTTCAACAATTGAACTGAGCTTAGCAGTTCAATATCTGTAGATCATCCTTAACAGGTAGCAAATTCAATTGACAGTTGAATTACTTAGGTTTACCAAATATCACCCACACCTCCTTCTCATATTAGGTACAACAGATTGAAAACAACTTAGCTTAAGTATCATCATCAGAGAACAAAAAATATGTGCATTACAACACCATAGATAAATACATCCTGGCTTTACGAAAAACCAGCAAAGCAGGAATTTTCATCCAACTTGTCCTTTAAAAAAGTAAAACAATAAGTTGTTGACATGATTGTGACAATGAAAAGACATTCAAAACTAAAGCGACAAATCAACCGCATGAAGATGACAAAACATGGCGAGATGAACAATCGTGAAAAAGAGACTGAGAGGTCACGTCCGCCCAGGCCCTGTTGGGTTCCCCTCCATTGAACCCCTGAACATTCTTTGGCCCCAAAAGTACCATTAGGCTTGTCCAAAACATTTAGGCCTCTTTGTACTTGTTCAAAAAAGCCGAAAAGTTTCGACACACACCTGACTTTGAAGTCCAACTAATCCTCCCACATCGGAGGCAGTCCAGAGTAAAGTGTTGAATAGTCTATTGCATGAGCGCCGCGTAGTCGACTAATGTGTAAGTCACAATAGTCCTTGTACAAAAAAACAAACAAAAAAAACCAACATAATAATTATAAGTTAGTGAACAATCATTAAAATTTTCCATCAGTGTTTAAGTCACTGATTTTCACTAATTCCCATCCATGCATCTACAGTATTTACTAATAATTAGTTTTCAAAGGAGGCTATGTTGGAAAGTCTTTCTGTTTGGACAGGGAGTAGGACTGGACGTGAACGGCCGAGAATGCTGAAAAAGATTGCGGAAAAGAAACAGGAGCACAAAGATATGAGAGTAACATCTGAAAAAGAGTAATCATGGAGCAGTTTTTTTTTCTTCTCTTAAATACGCAACAAGACAACACTGAACACATGCATTATAAGCAATATCATAAATAGGGGAAATTAACATGAGAAGGGAGGCCATAGGAATGATACCATTGGCTTCAAAGGGTCATGTGATGCAGCAAAGAATCTTGGGCAGAGATTAGACAAGGAAGGTCCAATTTTTTCTTTTTTTTTGTTTTGAAAAAAATTCATGATTGAATCATTTGGCTACATCCCACCACACACTCTGCCGATAGCATCACTGAGCAGCTGCTTTGTAATATACAAATACCTACGTTTTACAAAAAAATGTTCAGTCTCTTGCTAATATTTTTAAACGTTCTGTTTTGTGACGCAGCACTGACATATATTTAGAAAAAGCAATAGACGAAGAGAAAAAGAAGAGAAATGAACACAAGATTTTTCCTAATAAACATTCAACATGCTTTAACAGTTCTCTAAAAAAAAAAAAACTAATCAACAGAGAGTTTTTATGTGTTTGCTTTTTTTCTTCTTATGTTATTTAATTTAGCTCTCTGAAATAAAAGCGAGCACCAAACCCTCCCTGATGTAGGGTCATCCAGGACGGTGAGGTGATCAAGATTTTCGGAGAGCCAGAGACAGAGACCTAGGAGCTTCATCGGGGTTGTCTGCAGTAGTCGGTCATTGGAAAGGGCCAAACGGAGGAGCCAGTCAGGGATCTCAGGATGTGGTCATGGATGATGGGTCATTCCACATGGCCGCCACGTCTCTAAACCTAAAGGCTGATACTAGTTAGTTCCTCCCTTTTATGTTAAAAATAAACAACAAAACAGAAACATCTAACCTTGGGTTACTTCATTAGGGCATGTAAACACATCTGAACTCTCTAACCTTGCATTAATGAGGTACTGAGCCAGGCTGATGTTGGCGGGGGTCCCTGTGATGGTAATCTGGCGCTCCGATGACCCTTCCATGGCGTTAGCAATTTTGATCTGCGCCCCAGACATCTGACGGATCTCGTTGATTTTGGTTCCCTGGCGTCCGATTATGCAGCCTATTAGCTGGGAAGAAAATGGGGCAGGAATTAGGATGGCTAGATCACGAAAGGGAAACTTCTTTTGGATGGGGAAGAGTTTCAGTTTTGGTAAACTGCTCTTATTTCACACTTTCTACAGGAGTGCAACCCTTTCAACATAAGGTGGCAATTCTAGTTACTGAGGGCTGGTATTCTGCAACTTTTAGATTTGTTCTTGGTCCAACACACCTGATTCAAGTGGCTGAATTACCTCATCAGTATGCAGCCAATTCCTCCAGAGCCTGTTTAATAATCTAACAACTTGATTTAGGTATATTGGACTAATGACATGTAAAAGTTGAAATTACCGGCCCTATGGAATTGGTATTGCCCACCCCTGCCCTGTTAGCATGCACACATTTTTTACTATTAAAATAACTTAATTCGGAATTTATCAGTTTATTGACAAACAAAAGGTTGTACATACTTGTAATAAGAAATCTTACAAGGTTTTAAGAATGCAAATTTAAGAATCCAAAATTATGCTATTCATCAGCCTCACTACACTCTGGTAATACCATAAAAATATAGAGAGAGCTGCAATGGAATAATTTAGGATCAAAACATGGTCATGTGTTAGAATGGTCCAAAATAGAGACCTATATCCAAAACAAAATCTGCTAGACACTCTTCATCCATCCTGACTCAACATTAGCTGTCGTGTATAACAGATTGAGCAAAACTTTCTCCCAAAATGTGCAAAAGTAGAAAACACCTAAACCAAAAAGCTCGCAGTCTTAATGCAAGGTCAAGAAACAGACACATCTGCATTAAAACCCTAATAATATACAACTTTTTCAATAAAACGATGACACTGAAATGGCCTTATGGGTTTTTGCCCACTAAGATGAATGTACTCACATCATTGGGAATGGTGAGTTCATGAGTACTGGCCTGGTTACTGGCATCCAGACCTGCTGCTGAACACAGGAAGTAGACAAAGAGAAGCAGGGAGGAAGAGGACAAAAAATTGTTTGGCATGTTGAGGGAAAAAGTTGTAAACTCTATTTACAGATTTGTAGCAGTAAATGCATCATATAAGTCATCCTTGCTTGAGAGCTAGGTGAGTGATAGGTCAAATCTATATTAGTTTGTGTTACTTCAAAAGAGATACTAAGGGGAAACCAGAAAAGAAACCTCAACATCAACAAGAGCAGACCACCAGCAGGCCATGTCAATTGCAGTGCACCACAAAGACCATTAGGAAAAGAACGACAAGAAGAAAAAAGAGATAGAACAGAGAAAGCCAAAGAAGAGAGAGAGAATGAGAGAAAGAATAAAGGAGGAAGAGAAAGTGTTTTTCTCTATAGGTAAAAACGAGAGAAGGATCTTTGGTAAAGAGGGTCATCGTGTAGGTGGGTACGTACCGGGGAAGGCAGGGGTGGTCTGTCCGAGGGGGGTAAAGGGGGTTTGCTGCATAGCCAACTGGTGGAGCTTGCTCAACTGCTGAGGGGGGGAGGAGGAGGACAGCAGAGCTATGAGGTCATCATTAAAAACCCACTCCGCCTCGCACGCAGACACACACATACAAACATAGATAGATATATAGAGGTCTGCTGGAAGTGATACAAGAGAAGAGAGAGGATCTAAGGAGAAGTAAAAACACAGACAGGTGAAGGACCAAAATCAAGAGAGAGAGCAAAAAAAGAGAACGAGAAATGGACTTGGCCTGATTAGAGTAATTTTGTTTGTTTAAGTCCCACTGAATTATTCTAAGGTTAATTCTATCCTTTCCCATAGAATACCACATCTTGGAAGCCGTGTTATGTTCCTAGTGATTCACTCTCTTAAGTTTTCAGGTTAGACTGAAGTGTTTCATTCTGGTTCTGGATGCTCTGCAGTTGAAAAAACTTCCAATGCTACTATTAAAAATATTTCCATTTTTATGGGAAGTAGCCGTCACAACAAGGTCGTTTTTCAGAGTGGCTGGTCAAGATCTCAGAACTTTCATCATCCCAAAATAGCAAACCTAAACTTCCAGAGAAGCTGAAAACAAGACGTGGACGTAAACCAGAGCCAAAGAGAAAACTAAGAAAGAACTCCAAGCCATCTTTTGCTTTTATCATAATGGGGAGTTTGATATCTCTCCAAAGAAATTGTACCAAGAGGAAAGAAACAGTTGGATTTTTTTAATAAAAGAAAGTCAAGGATCTGTACACCTCACATCAATGCTATGACTAAGTAAGCGACTGACTATTTAAGGTTCTGTATGGATAACATCATCCCACTCTGCACATTAACATTACTTATCTCCTAGTCCCAGTCCCTATCCTTTTACCTGTTGTGGGGTCAACAGTAAGAACTCTATCCAGAGTATGAAAGGAACTCTGGACTGTGGTACTCAGTTCCTGAACGTCTGCAGGATTACAGATGTCATTGGCATTATGACTGGCACATGAATCACACTGGTCAAATTAGAACTACAGCCTTCTGGAAAAGAACTAGTAAAAACAAAAGTTACATAAATGTAGTGAATGGCTGAAGCTCTTCATTACAAAACCCAAAACAAATAAGTGAGATCTTCCTGGATCACCTGGACAACAAGTTGGTGTGTGACACATGTAAATGTACATGCCATAAAATAATGTATTTTCGTCAAAATCCATGAGGTGGGTTGTGCCTATGAGGTCTGTAACGAAACCATACAGCCTCTAGTGGTTGCTAAGAATGCTAGGAGGTCCTTTGCCAAATGCTAATACTGCTTCCTGGTCCTAACTTCTCCCTAACCCTAACCCTAACCCTTCTTGACTGAACCACGATTTACATCCAGGTCGCCACACCACAGTAAAAGACTTGAACCATTTCACAACAGAGACATAGTAATATACTCAAAAGAATTACTGAACTGAATTCAAATCTGAAATTTGGTGAAGATTACAGGCTTTAAAGAGAAGAAGAAAGAGACAGTGAAAGAGCAGGTAAATTAATTGAAAACACCCTCCTCTCCTGCCCCTTACCATGTAATCCTTGAATCCTCCCTTAGCTAAAGGGTTTTGTGTCTCACCTGGTTCTCATCAGCATAGGAGCAACACAGGGGAGTGTACTAATACCTTTCCTTATCACGCTTTACTTCAAGTAAGAGTCTGCAGTAATATGATTCTGCAGCTTTTGAAACACCTTTTGGCGTGATGTTGGCACCAACATCTCATCTTAAATGTTAACAAGACAAAGATTTTGATTTCAGCAGCGGTAGGGGTATTTCAAAGATGAATTCCATCAGGGGAGAAATAGTGGTAGTGCAGGAGTATGAATGGACTTCATATTCACTTTGACAAAAGCCCGCAAGTTAAACCACAACAAGAAGATGCTTGTCTTGTACAAAGATGTTGCATAACATTAGTAGCTCTGTATCAGGGTGTAGGCTCCTCTGTTTTCATCGGAAGTAATGACTTAAAACCTGAAGAAAATGTTCTGTAATACATCCAGACCATTTAGAGTGGTGCAGATAATTCCAAAATATAAATATTTATTTCTGGTAACAATGCAACACCAAAGGATTCTTCACTAAAAGGAATAGGATGAAGTCACTTGAGATGAAGCTCAGGCATTGCAAAACTTTTAGCAGTTCCTTCATAGCGCTGAGAAATAGCTTTGTGTTGGTGTTAAATTTCTCATATTCAAGCCAAAAAACAAAGAAGAATAAAAAACAAGAGTGAACATCCGTTAAGTGGCTTTTGAACTGTGGTGTCGACTTAAGAAAGCAAACAGGGCAGATGCCACTTTGTTTGGTTGCCGCTTTCCTCCTGGACAGGTAAGCTAAATGGTTGCTGATGCCGACGAAAGGTTAGCATTAGCATTGGTGGACCAGGAAGCCGTCTGGCAAACAGTTCAACTGAAGGCCAAACAACAAAGAAGGGTGAAACTAAGTGAACATTTATCAAGCCCTTGAGAGCTGGCGTTTACTCAAGCAAGCAAAGAAGCTCAGATCCCATGGAAAGGTTGCTGCTTTCTTTCTGGACAGCTACCAAAGGTTAACATTAGCACCGGCAGAAGAACACGTAACCTTAGTTAAGTAACCTCTTTACAAAATAGTTTTTGATTAATATCTTTGATTTTACATTTTATTTGAAACCTAACAAAGTGTGTATATGTCCTAAGGTATGCTGTGCCCATAAAATAAACATGGTGCACCGCAAGGAACAAATAACACCTGAGGCCATTTTGAACCCAGTACAGCCTCCATGTTGCCCACTAGTTGATATTCCTTATAATTCCTATAAGATGTGTAATAATTTTAGTGGTTAATGAAGAAAAATATTCATAGTAACTAAGTAATGCTCAATTGAGAAACTATAATTAATAATTTAGATGGCATTTGATTATTAGACTGTTTATGACACAATTCATTAGCATATAAGCTATCAAATTCTTTTAAGAAAAGTGCCCTTCAGGCCAAGCCCAATGAGATATAAAGCCGAAAAAAAAGGCAAGTAGCCAAGAAGCTATAAAGTTAGAAGACAGGAAATACACATTTATAAGAAATAGTATTAATATTATTATTTAATATTAATAAGAGTGGGTAGAAAGAAGAGAAAGAGTGATGAAGAGTGAAGTGTTGGCTGCCTAGCGGGGTTAGCACTCACATCTGGATGAGGGATGGCGTACTGTCCTTGGATGGTGTAAGCCTGTGAACATGAAGAAAAGACCTGGTTGTTACCATGTTTGGTTGACTGACCAAACAAAAACATGCTATCACAAATTTGTAAAGAATATGAATAAAATAACAGCCTAAACTGATTAATATTTGTCTCTAGATGACATTAAAGCCATGCATTTTGTAACAGTATCAGTTCTGTTTCTATTTATCAGTCAGATCCAGTTGAACTAAATCAATAAGGAACAACTCAGACAGAAGGGTAGTGATCAGGAGTGTGGAGAAAACCAGAGGAGAAACCCTGAACGGGGTGAGAAGTCTGGACGTATTGGATGTGTTTTAGGGCCAAAGAGGTCAGAACTGAGTTAAATTAGATGTTAAGATATGTGAAAACACAAAGATAAAAAATATCTTAGAAAAAAAGAACATATTGTCCTAAATTGATATAATTGACATCCTCCCCACAAGTTACTTTATTTTGATAGAGTTTACTATAGTGACTTCTTGACAGGTTTATTAATGTGTAGCAATAGAAAATAAACTCATCTTTTAAAAAATTTTTCTAAATGTATTACATCAGGATAATCGAATCACAGTTGAAAAGATGTGAGTTTTAAACATTGCAACACTTGATCAGCGTTCACTGATATTAACTTTGCATGACTGAAAGCAACATTTAATTGAGAATTCAATTTAACATTCCTTCAAATTGAATTGCATAGTTCGTATGTAAAGAGCGATTCCTTTTCTGCTGACTCATTCACACCAGAGTGCGTGTAATTCTGGAACAAGACACAAAGATAAATCTGTTCCTAAGACATCTCTTGTGAATGAATGAAGTTAGTTCTCTTTAGTTGATGCAGTTCACTTACATTTGCGTTTTACAGATGATGGGCATTTTTTAAGGACAGGCCTTTCCATATATATTTATACGAGTTAGAAGGGAAAGTTTAGTTTCAGATTGCAAAGAAACACTAACGTGTGTTGAAAGTTTTCAGTAACTTTGGTACAGAGAAAAAAAAGGGACAAAATAAGTGACTACCTAGGTAGACTTTATCCTGGTTGAGTTAATGTTCTAGCATCATTTATGACTCATCAACAAATTCAGATGTAATTCTTACTGTCAGCTTTATCGTGTAAATCATCCTCGTCAACCGAGTCTAAGCTCTATCCCACCCTGCCTCTCAAAGAAGGGGCTTTTTAATCTTATTTAATTTATTGTTATTTAAATATTATCTCATTGGATGTTTTATTGTTTTTTTCTTTTATTGTTTTCTTAATTGCAAGACCTGGGATTGAAGGGTTTAAAGTATAGAAAAGGAATATTAATATATATATATATAGATATATATATATATACACAGGTAAAAGCCAGTAAATTAGAATATTTTGAAAAACTTGATTTATTTCAGTAATTGCATTCAAAAGGTGTAACTT
>JAUZNJ010022272.1:0-17011 GCA_034780135.1 Jordanella pulchra | reverse complement strand
GATTTCTTTTGGGCCCATTTTGTTATATTTTTGAGATTTGATGTTGAATGTTTTTTTTGAAGAAAGATTTGGAAAAATAAATAGAACATATTTTTTTTATATGCCTTTGTCCTTGTGCCTTACTGGACGGACCGTAACATTCATACTAAATTGTTTTTATGTAATTTTCTACAAAGTGGAAGAAAATGACTGCATGAAAACCAAGGCAACTATTTAAATGCAAATCCCAATTATTTTAATACCCCTTAATAAAATCCAGTGAAATCAGGAGATAGAAAGAATGCATTACAACTAATACAAGCCTGGCGAAATATTAACAGAACACTGCATCAATCAGAAAAGTATCCCATGGTACATCTGGAGATCCAGTGCTCTGCTGGGAGAAGCTGGTAATAGGGAAATTGTCAGCTTGTAACTTTAAAAAAGAGTCATTAAAAAGAAGCTGCTATTAAGTAAATTGAAATCTAAGAAAGTCCTTTATTTCATATAATTGTATTTTTCCCCTGAGCTGCACGGTGACACAGTTTGTACCACTGTCGCTTGCAGCAAGAATGTTGCGGGTTTGATTCCCGGCCCCGGGTCTTTCTGCTTGGAGTTTACATGTTCTCCCGATCCAAGCGTGGGTTCTCTCCGGGTTCCACCTCCCACAGATCAGAGACAGTCACCGGCCGCTCCTTGACCCTGTGAAGCAGGAGAAGATGAATGTATTTTCCTTTTATTTGAGCAGATCAGACAGCTTGTTGATAGAATAAGATTATCAATGTTTACAATAAGAAAAAAACAACTGCACTATCTTTTTTTTAAAGTGCATATCTAATTATCTTTTTTTTAAAGGCTAAAAATGATCATTTCAATAGCAGATCATCCAACTGACCCATTTATATTAAGGGCAAACATATTTTAAGCTATTTTATTTTTTAAAATAAATCTTTAGATCTGATTTTCCAGTGCAAGGCTTAAAGGTCAAATGAAAAGTTTGTTTTTTAAGGCACAGCTACTGCTTGCAGCTACATCTCTGGTTGGCAAACACCAAAACTGACCTAATATTCTGTTTACAGTGCTATGAGTAGGGTGGAACAAATCCTTTTCCATACTCAATGCTGACAGCAGCTTTGTGCTGCGGTGTTTTTCTTCATTTCTTCTCAAAGGTGAAGGTGTTTTTTTTGTGTGTGTCCTGTTTTATTAATATGTTTCTGGGAATAGATGTCCCAAGGCTAGATGATAGTCCAACAGTTTTGCTTTCACAAGCAGACCATGATGATTCTGTCTAGGGTTTTCCACTTGTATATAAAACTTTATTGAAAATTATTTGGGATTCAAAATCGTATACTATAGACACAGAGATGGAAATGTAGGTGAGAAAGAAAGAGAAGACAAGAACGAAGTGGAAAAAGAAGGAGATGGAGATAGGAAAGAGAGCGTGAAAAGAAAAAAAGAAAGAGAGCCAAATGATTATTATAAAATATTATTTAGGCTGTTATAAATCCTCCTCAGAGCTTTAAGCAGCCTCTGTGTTAATAAAGAAGCAAAGACCTAAAAATAAGGGAATCCTGGAGGAAACTATAGACTGCTAAAACCTGGAATGGACGTCCATCTTTCAAACAGACACATTTTCTCACGGACCATTTAAATGGGGTTAGATGAGATAAGGGACATTGGAGAATGGAGTATCAGTGATAAGAGGCTGTATCAGTACAGAACGATTAGTTTAAAGTTGAAGCAACATCCAGAGTGTATGTTATATTCTGACTTACATCTCTCACATGCACTGTTGTTTATTTCAATCCTCTTATCACCCACTCCGTCGCTCTCTCTACCAATTATTGCCTCTCCACATCTCAATCCTCTCCATTCCTCCCTCTCGTTCTACACGTCTTTCTCTAAATCTCTCCTCACATCTCAGCGGGAGAGCAGAGATGCTGAGTGTCGAAATCATAAATCTGGCTTGGTGTGAAACAGAAGATGGCTTCCCTGAACGTCTGGGAGGTTTTTCATGGCAGGAGACTTCTTAGTGCCCTTCACTGCCACAACCACATGTCACCAAACCCTAGCAGCACTATGTGTTTATGAGGGTGTATTTGGGACTTGGAAGTGAAAGCGTGGGACCAAACTCCAGGAGACAGAAATGGCTAGAATGAGAGGATATACAAACATGTAAGGAACATCGGCTTCATTTGGAAGAAACGTTGGATTGTTTTTGAGTGAATTACCAGTTTATTAGAGGGCTTTACTGACAGGGTGTCAATGAAACAAAAAACAACAAAAAAACAAAACCCCACAATGTAGATATCGCTCTCTTTGGTTCGCCTAGCAGAGGAACAGGCTGATTCCCTGAATTCCTCCAATCTGATGCGGTGTCAGATGGTCTACGAGTATTTCGCCTTGGCTCCCAGCGGATGGAAATGTTATCCGGTTTCAGCAGAAACCCGAACATGGAAGTATGATAAAGTTCTCGTGGACAGCTGCGGTCTAATCACAAATCCACAGCAGCCGCTACAGCATATGAGCAGATCAGAGTCAGTCATCTGATAACACTGTGAAAACGAAACAGTTTGCTTAAACATACATGCAGATTAATTTAATTTGAGTGGGTGGGCACTGATTGCAATGACCACTTTTATATTTCTTTTTCACATAAGTTTATGTTTTTACTGATAACGTTTGCAAACATGGTTGTGAAAAAGTCATCTTTGTTCAATATATAAATGCTTAATTTTAGTTCGGCTGCAGTAATTGTTTCACAGTTGTGTTCATATCGTAAATTGTTCTGTTTTGGTTTACGGATGGATGAAAATTAATTTGTAGTTTTTCTTCAACATAGACCCACTTCCTCCAAGTTATACTGATGTCCAGTATTCTACCAGTTACTGTGTGTTATAAGTTTCAAATATGTTTTTCAAAAAATATTCAGACATAAAATAGCGACTTTATTCAAGTGTCAGGCACCTACGTGGGCTTACAAGACAGTACACATACAAAAAACATACAAAAACATATTAACCAAATACAAATTACAGACGCTACAGAAATTTCAATACATCTTTAAGTGTATTGGCAAGGATACAGCACTCGTTGTCTTCTATCCCGAGCTTTATAAATAAAGGTAGTAACTGAAAAAATAAACTGTTATATATACAACTATGAATTTTATCCTCAGATAGCCAAAATATGTCTGTATTTTCTCTATTTATACATAAAAATAAGCAAAATATAAGACTAGAATACAGGGGAGATTAAAGGACAAAATTATAGATGACAGAAAACACTGAGTCTCTCCTCTACAGGGAGACCTTTATACCTACCAACTACACTGGAAAAATATATAATAAAAACTTTATGACCTAAAACAGCACCTTAGAAATGCTAGAATGTAAATAACTTCAGTGTTCCACAGATATGATGGTTTATTATAATGGTACATTCAGCTCATGAAACAATAAATATTAAGATCATACAGAATTAAAGGAAAGATATTTTAGCAATACTTTTTAATAAACTAAGGATTAATATGCTTTATTTTATATACATTCCAGTCCAGTTTGGATCTGTCCAGGTCATGCTTGTCTCAATCTGTTGAAATCTTTTTTTATAAAAACACCAAAAAGGTGCCAGGCGTCTTAAAGTTATCCAGTGTATCTACTTTTTCTGTGCTTTTCTGCTCTAAAGACCACTCAGTTGCTCAGTACTTCCTCTTGAGCTGAAGCTGTAGGAGCGACCCACCCGCTGACCTGAGAGCTACTAAACACAGCTTCCCTGAAATGGCCAAAATGTCCAAAAGTCAATATTGTACAATTCCACCTGTTGCTGTGTTGGATTGACTGCTTTTGCTCTCCGAGCCACAAAGGTGGACCTGAAACCAGACCCACTGGAGGAAAACTGCTGCTGAACAAGGTGCTCATAACAAGACGGACAAAAACCCTCCTTCTTCCCTTCCCTTCGAACAACGACAAGCTAAGAATCTTATCATTTAATGGGTAACTTGTCCGAGCGAGGTTACAATTCACCCTTCGCCAAGTCCCGCCCCCGACCATACCTTAGCAACCGTAACTAAGAGTGGTTGATAATAAAAGAGGGTCAATAAGACCTGGTGGTTGAACACATTTTCAGTTATAATCATTTGACCAAAGATAATTACTACGTTTTTATCCTTGATTTGAATCACATATTACTTAACTATAACTCCCAGTTCTCGTTAATAATATGATCATAATCTGCAGGAAAAACATCACAACTCATTCAAACGACTACCTGTCTAACCAGAGCAAAGCCATGTTGAGTCATTTCTTATGAGCTATACATAACTCTCAAAGTTTCCATCCTTAAAATGATACTGAGTGTAGAGAATGGATTTAATAAACATATCTGATGTTGACCATTACTTGTTGTTACAGCCCACCACTCTATATTACTCTGTCACATTTCTTTCTTTAACCAAGTATGCAAAAAGTCCACCATCTTAACAAATAGACACCTCAAATATCTTGAAATCGATCTAGAAATCTTTCTTTCTTCCTTCAGAATACAAATCAATTGGTTCAAGCTTGTCTTCCTTTCTTGTAATAAATGTTGTAAACCTATATTTTGTGTCACATTTGAGCATATATTAGGTAAAGCTACTTAAAGGGTTGCTAGATCTTCCACGTCAATCCATTTTCATCGAGGATAACGCCAGTTAGTCCTCTGTGTTTCTAAGAAACTTCATACTCTTCACATGAACCAATTCATATGCTTGAATTTGTAAAATAGACATTAAAATGTAAGCTATCTCAGAAACAGGTCTTTGAAAGCAATCCGTGGATTTAAATTTACCCCAGCGGTGAAAGAGAGGACGACTGTCAGAGTTGTCACCGGCCCGCTGCCCTTTACCTCTGTCTCCACTTCTTTCCCCTCCTTCCCTCCATTTGTCCAGTCGCTCAACACCATCCAAGTGGCTCCTTCATCTCCAAACATAGCAATCCCTTCTATCCTCACATGTCAGATTTGATGGATCCTTTCAATCCAACTGTATTTTAGTATCTTAGCTTTTACATGTTGGATTATCTTTTTTCCAAAAATATACTTGGAAAAACCAGATCATGTGCCCAACACTTATTAATTATTAATCCCTGTATGAACCCACCCACATATTCATTAATGTAGCACAACTGATCTCTTATTCTTAGTCGAGGTAATTCTTCTAAGTCTTAGAGAATGATAACCTAACATGAGTTTTTGTAAAGATGAACTCTGTAACCTGACTGATCACAGGATTTTAGATGAATTCATGACAGCACAGATCTGTAAATATTCATTTATCATCTTCTATTCACATCAGGTTGGTTTGTTTAGACTTTTATGATTAATGAGCAGCTGTTTCATTAGGAAAGCCTGATTTTACTGCTTTTGTTTAAAGAAAAATAACTTATCCTATAAAACAGAAGAAAACTTAATACGACTTAGTATTACACTTCTGGCCTTAATCAAAAAGTTAGTTGCACTTGCAGTTTTGTATTAGTATATACGTACAATAGATGAGCGCATTGCTCATTTAAGGAGTACTTTACATAGGTAGCCTAAGTCGAAGTGCTACAGAAAAAAAAATTAAAAAAACACTGAATTTCAAAAAATGAAATATAAAACACCAAGAGGTTGCATTCCTCTGTTGATTTGTGCTTCACTTTTTGAGGTACATTTCTAAGAAAATGCAAAAACTGCAGCTGCAGTGGAGTTTCATTTTGGAAAAACACTTTGCATGTTGTTTTTATTTGCACATCCTCCACCTTTTTACTGGTGCGGTTTGCTCATTAGAATATGATCTGCATATTGATGAAAGAACCCAGAAAAAAGGTTTGCACGCACCGTTTGTTGAATTGCAAACACAAATCACTTGCCACATCCTTTGAAATTCTGCAACACATTTGCAACTGTTATAAGACACGCAAACCCTCTGATGTTTGGGCCGTTAGAGTAATGATTTGCATATCATCAGTGAGGTTGACAATAAATTAATGGTGTTAGTGTGTATATTATTACAGTTGGAGGTTAAACAAAGGAAAATAAGATAAACGAAAAGAGAGTGAAATTGCTAAACTGACAAAGTGAACTAGAATCAGACATGTACTGAAGCACAAAAAAAAGAATAGTAAAAAGTAAAGTATTTATAGATCAGTGCTTCTATGTTCCTATTTTATGCACTGCTTTGCTCCTGTGAGTCACATCCATTACGTCCAGTGATACAGCTGGGAAATGTCTTCTTCTTCTTCCTCTTCTTTGGGTGTTGGTGGTTGGCAAACAGCTTTAGGTTCATTGCTGCCACACACTGCCCGGGTCATTGAGGGGCCCAAATTGAAAATACTCGTGCTCTGAATTGGCACTCTGAATGAATCACAATTATTTTTTAGAGCACATTAATTAGTGTAATTAATCAATCTAATTAACTCATGAAACCAATAGCCCTAATGTTAAATGATTACTCAGGTCAGTATATAGCACTTGGTTAGCATGGATGCAAAGATTTGACTGATTTTTTCAAAAACTCTTCAATGTAACTTAAGAGCATCGGATCTGTCAGTGAATAAGTCATGTGACTGAAAGCATCACTTCACAGCCATCTAAGCTCTTCTTAAACTTGATGCTAATTAAGCTGAAAGCTGTTATTAGCAAACAAAACAGATATGACACTTACCTGATCAGACATATTTCTGGTTGTCAGATGTAGATTTTAATCTGGAGGGAGAATGTGGCCTTGTCTTTCCAAGTAGATCCATAACAGGTTAAATGTTACAGGTCTAGGCCTTAAAAAGGTGCCTAGTGGCTAAAACTTACAGTAATGCTTTAATAACGATAATAATACAAAAACTCAATAACATTTTTTAAAATTGCAACTGTGCCACTATTATTTGCATTAAAGAGAACAACATGGCTCTACCTGGAGGCTTATAAGCAAACAAAACTAATTACTTTGAGGCTAAGTTGATTAATAGTTGCTGTTAGCATTGCTTCCCTCAGCAAAAAGGTCCTTGGTTTGAGTCCCAGCTGCAATGTTTGAGTGAAGAGCTTTTAATTTTTTGGGGGCTATTTTATGTCTTTCTAAGATCCATAAACGTGTGTGATTTTAAATGTTAAACTAGGCTAAGGTCTGCTGTGTATCCTGCCTGTCACTAGATGAACAAAATCTCACTATAGTGGTGCAAGCGATATTATTTTTCACTAAATTTTTGTTTCCCTTTACATGAGACATCAGTGACTTTAATCCATCTCTGAGTTTGCCAAACCAAGGTTGGACTGGTCCAAATATGACCCAGGACCGAGTTAAGAAAGTGACGAAACCTCAATTAAATATAACCCGTCAGTTTTTAAACTCCATTTCTTTTTCTCTCTTAAACGCACACACACAGACCCACACCTGCTAGTGTGGCTAACCACTAACTGCCATGGATCGCAGTCCTTTTGTCAAACTAGAAATTAGCGCCTCATCTCCCTTGTCTGACACCCATTGTGGCATTAGCACATTAACATGGCCACTCCTCACTTTAGCACTTCAGCTCAAACATTCAACAGTCAGGAGCATATTTTTTACATTCTAACTTATTTTAGATTTTTGAAATGTGACACTTGTGTGCATTTTACTTACATTTACATGTTACTGATAAAGTGGATTATAAATATGCTAATTTCATTCAGAAATTAACAAAATTTCCCTTTCAGCTCGGAGAAAATCCTCAAAACCTGAAACTACACTAAACGTTTGCTGTGACAGCCTGACAGTTGTTCCCATGAGATCCTAGCTCTCTTTAAAATATTAACAACAGCATCTCCCATGGTTTGCTGCAATTAAATATGATACTGAAAAGCTACCCTAATCCAGAGTTTATGGCTCAGCTTTTTTAAAAAATACACCTGACAAGTATGTTAATTCTTAGTGTTTTTTTTTTTTTTTTTTTTTTTTTTTTTTATATTTTGATGCGTTTATAAGAATTGAGGACAATAAATTCATTTTCTCAGGCCAGCGTAACTGTTTTATTTTTCTTAGAAAAAATTAATTTTCATTTAATTTTTTGCAGGTTTAACATTTTGATAATTTAGTAAACTGCTGGATGCTAATTCTGTCAGTCAGTGAGTAATGGGGCGAATTTTTAACAACCTTAAGGCACAGCAGAGAAAGGAAGCTCTAGAGAAGGTGGGATATTCATGCTATGCTCTGAATGCAAAGATTTAAACATGTGCTGGTAATGTAATATCAGGAAAAGGGTCAACAGCCCGGAGCTGAGAATATGAGTTAGCTAACATGTACATGAGTATATATGTGCATGTGGGAAGGTGTTGACTATAATGTTCAGAGCTAGTTTCAAGGTCAGAGACTCGGGTACAGTGCAACAAACACCCGCACCCACACACACATGCAGATGATAGTAATAGCAGTGCTGACAGACATGTGCAACCAGCTGAGCTGGAAGCCTCTGCTGCAGCTGAAAGCCCAGAAAAGGCTGTCTGGACATTTTCAAGTATAACCAAACTGGAAGCAGTGGAGAGAGAGACATCTGTAAACAAGAGTTGAGAGGAGACAAGAGATTACTGCAAATGCTGAACCCTGACTGTTTGTGCTTGGATGACAAATGACCTGTTTGCCGACTCTATTATACAATAATGATGTTGATTTGATAGTGACCAGGAAATGTATTAAAGATATCCATGATTATTTATAGAAATAAACTCTTTTTGAGAAACATATATCTTTGGTGACATAATATATGCTAGAATTGTGCCGCTCGGCTGCTGCTAGGAGAAGCTAACTCAGATGGAAAGCTATATTACAAAGAGTTCTAGTTTTTAAATGGAGCTGTTTACTAAAAAATCTTCTTTGATATATCAGAACCACGTGTTACAGTGCCACTTCAAACAGTCCTTTATTATCTTTCTGTTAAATTTTGATGTCATGTTAGCTTTTGCTAATGGTGTTAGCACAAGCTAATATAGTACATAGTATATCACAAGGCAATCACATTTATTTGTTTTAACTGGTATTTCATGTATAAAGGTTCATAAAACCTTTGAGGCATTACTGCAGTGTGGCATTTTCTAATTTACATCACTTGAATGCAATGCAATAAAAACAACCCTGGTAATATTAGATTAGCCTTGCTGTGTTTACTCTGTAGGTCCAAGTCCATCATCAACAGCATCATCAACTCAGCATGCATTGCACATAAGAAAAAAACTGTGACCTACATGAGTGGAAAGTACAAATGCTATTTAATTTTTTAGGTCAATATGACCTAAAAAAGTATCACAAACAGGAATTTTTAAGTCAAGACAACATTTTTAGGCCAACATGTTGAACTAGCCATGGATCTCTTTAAATACAAACTTCATAAGTCTTCTCACTTTATCTACAAAGGTGAATTATTTCTTGCATTTGCTTCACAAAAGCAGTCACAACAATGTACTAAAATATTTCAGTAGTGATTAGAAAATAGCTAGCCTAAGTGTTTTGTTCAGTGATAGAAACAAGAGTAAAGAACCTGACACCACGGACTGTACTAAGACACTGTTTATGAATCAGAAGTCCAAAAAATGTATAATTTCAAAACATTATATCTTTGTAAGCTTTAAATACCAGAGTTTTACATTTTGTCATCTCGGAGCTCATCACCAAATTCATAAAGCAGAATCTGATAGAAGCAGAATTTGATTGAGACAAAGAGAATATTGTATTTTCTGTTAAATATTGAAGAGTGAGTAAACGGTTGAAATGTAAAATTATTTACCAAATTCATCTATATGCAAAATTGTTTCACCTGGTATTATAACCCCCCAAAAAGGACACTAAATGATGTGTTTCTCTATAAAATCTGCAGGTTCTGTATACATTTTAAAGCACTAATCTCAAGCCTTAATATAACTCATGTGTGCAAGAAACCTCTATTTAACTGACCCTGATATATGTTATAAATCCCTTAATGCATTACTACTAATAGCTGGATATTCTGATAATTTTTTAAGAATGTACTGCTATCTCTCTTAATGCTGATTACTGTGTGGATGGACAAGCAAAACAAGTGAGCTTTTCTGATGTGGTGAACTAATACATGCATGCACTGTATTAGCAGCTCACTGCAAATGTCATGGGAGACACTTTCTACACCGACTGCACTTTGCTACAAGTATTTTAATGTGCGTTAGTGTGTGTTTCAAAGTTCATTTGCTTGTTTCTAAGACTGAAGCGCTTTGTGTGTGTCACACTGTGGCACTGTTCCTCTCAGTGGGTGGGTGTCAGAGTGAGCGTCTGTGTGACAATGTGAGTGTGAAGCCGTCAGGTTTCACCACCTCGCTGTTGCTGATCTCGCTCTCTGGTCTTCAGTTGTGGCCTTTCTCTTGCCTCGTAAGCAGCGTTCTTTTCTGCGTAATTATCTGTTTCTTTAAAGACTAACATACTCAAACTTAATCACAGACAGACGCAAAAAACATTTTCCTTAACTAATATGTGTTAAAACATTATAAATGTTCAATTTTCTTTATTGATAAACAGGACAGTTGTACCAGGAATGAATCCCTCTGAACATTTTCTTTTATTTACACCCAAACTGTCTACATGTTCAATTTATATATATGTGCAAAAACTATGAACACTGTGGCTGTAGACTCAGCTCTTTATTATCTGATCAATAAAAACCCAAAACAATCTAAATTGCACCAACAGGCAGGTTTTAAAATTAAGCTACCATGAAAAAATCTCAGTATAACCATTTTCCTTAAACTACCAGCTTTCCAAACCTTCTGCTCCTTTTCCAACAGAGATAAGACAAGTTTTCCCTGGATGTTTAGCTGCTGAATACAGGTCCCGTAAAATCAGGCCTTTTTAGCTTGTTTGTTTCTTGCTGCTTAGTAGCATGAAAAAAGAAAAAGATTTCCTGAAAATCACAACTATAATGAGAAGATATTTATTTTTTATTTTTACAGACGAAAAATGAATTATGTTACACTTTAATGCTGGGAATCATTACATATTAATTATAAAGTAGTATTTAAATTATAATAATCAATGTAATATAAAACTTTAAAGCAGCAGAGATTGTTGATTACAATTTAAGCAGATTTTCAAAAAGTTCTTTATTTTAAATATTATTTGTGTTTGAAACCACGTGGCACATTTAGCAACAGACCATGAAAATCTCATATCAAGATACAAAAATCTGAAACTACACTGCAGCAGCCAAAAGGAAATATGTGCAAACATTAAATCTAGACTTAAGCTAGGAAATCCAGTTTTCTCTTGTGTTGATTGAAAAAGAAAAAAGGGGAAAAATGTTATCTCTGAAGTAATTGTTAGAAAGTCTGAAATATGGGAAATCCTTAGCTTTCAAGGAATGGATTACCTCAAAATCCAAAGTCCAGTGAAATAAACTGTGATGATATATGTCTCTCAGTATACATATAAATAGGTTACTTTTTATCACCAAAGTATTTGCTGTAATTTGTATGTATGCCCATTGTTATGATTTATCTGTATCAGGTGCTGTATTTTATGTTGTAGTTCCTCTTTATTCCTTCTTCTTTACAAATAATTGAAATATATCTAATAAATAAAATGTTAGAGAACTGTTCCTCTGCATTAAAAGCCTGCCAAAAAATAATAAAACATTGCATTAAATCATTTTAAGCTTTCTTTTCTCTTTTTTTTCAGCTATTAGTTCAATGTTAACTATATTCAATTCTGAGCCTTTATTTTTACAATAAATAACTAAGGCCTCCATGTACCAAGTGGGTAATATTGCTACATTGGATGTTGGGTAAAGTGATTAATTTACCTTTATTTATATTCTCTAATCAGGCTGTTAATTTAGAAAGCTTTCTGGATTTATAGTCAGATTATCCACTTTACAAACATTGTTTTTAAAAGGTAGACAGACTCTTTATCAGGCAGGATTTTTTATGTTTTGTATTTTTTTAGTTTGTAACAGAAATTATGTATATTATTAAATGAAATGTTTCTATGACTTTTCCTTCTATTGTTACCAAAAATAACACCCCTTCAAAATAAATGGGTGAAAAGCAAAGTCCGGCCTTCTAACGCTGGACTCCCGGAGGAGAGAGCTGCTTGTTCTGATCCAAAAGCAGCTGGAGAAACACAAGGTCTCATGGGATCAGGCTTTCCCTCCAAACAGCTGGTCAAACAAAGTCAGGGGCCAGACGCACTCACTAAACACATGGTTATCCACCCATGAAGGTAGGATGTGAGTGAATAGTTACACACATACTCACCAGTCGGAGCTCATAAAACACGGTAACTTTGCACACTTCATGTGAAAACCTTCCACGGCGGTGTTACGAATGGTAAACTAATGATGATGGCTGTTACAGTGATGAAAGATGAGATTTAAATGTGCTTTATCAGAGTTCATGCTTTAAAAAATCAAAATAACACACAGGCCAGTGTGGGATTAAGTATTTTGCTCAGACATTTCAAAGAGGAACGGGCCCTCTGCATTTAGTCAAGTCTCAACTCTCCATTTGGTTTGTTAAATCAACAGAGAAAAAGTCTTGCACTTACTATTGTAAAGTTTCAAAACTATTCAATAGAAAAAAAGGCGAATACATGAGTCGGGGTTAAAACTTAGTCCTGATGCCAGGAAAACAAACAGAAACCTCAGAGAAAATACATCTTCAGAGAATCCCCAGAAAGCTGTGAAAAGTGAGCTTTTCATCCAAGTTTTTCCTCTGCAAGACGTTGATTTAAAGGCAACATTTTAGTTATTCTGGAACTCATAAGAATCCATCATGTTCAGACTGTAAAAGTTTTGGTCTGATTTTTTTAATAAAACATAAATGAGGGTTTGAGGCTTTACAGAATACAAGTCTAGCTTTACTGCAACCTTATGTACATCTTTACGTATTTTATCATCATTTAGGTTTATTTCAGTATTAGGGTCAATTTTGTTCATTTATTGTTGCAAAAAAAGAAAATGTTTTGTAAATAAAAACAAAAAATAAAAGGAATCCAAACAGGAAACTTTAAAAAAAAACTTCTTAATCTAACAAAGGGGACAAAAGCTTTCTGCTTTTTGGTTCTAAAATAAAATTATAACGATTTATTATTACAATTATGTACGTCAAAACAAAATTAGTCCTTTTTGGCTAACCTATTGCTTAGCAGGGAAGTGTGCAACCAGTGTGCAGCGCCTAGAGAGCATTGTGGGGCTTAAGAGGAAGTCTGTGGGATTTGAACTGTGGATTTCACACATTTCCTACTCTCCAAATGTCTCCTTATTGACTTCACTAATCCTGCTGATGGGATCCTTGTAGCTTCAGCTCATTAAGAAACAGAGGAAGAAGTCCAGTTACCTTCTTCTTTAGCGTTGAGGATAAACATTATTTAAATCATATCTTGAAAAAATGTGTATGGTTGCTTAGATTAATAAATATGTATTCCCACATTTATTTAGAGGTTTTTAATATTTTTTTTCAAAAACAACATTAGGTTTATTTGTCTCCTCCAAATAACTTAATGTCATGATTTGTATCCATGAATAAAGCGCATCATGGTAAGTTAAGAATTTAGTGACGATGACAAGGGAATAAATATGGAAACATGGAGCAGAAATGAGGATCGAACCAAAACTTGCAGCTAACTGAAAGTTTAAATAAGGAATAAAACTGGTAAAAACAATTAAGCAAATATGGACGCAGGTGTAAAGAATGGCTGAGGGAGAAATGGTTAGACAGGGATAAAAAGGGAGAAATGCATGGAAGGATATAAAAAATTCATCTGAATATATGGATTATATGAGAAAGTAAAGGCAAAACCAACTAAAAATAAGAAACAAACAGGAGAAATAAACTAGAAAAAAGCTTGTAAAATATAAGCAAACAGAACTAATATGGCAAAGTCCAAAGGGCATTAAATAACACTATATGGTAAACCATTAAAAACCAAAACAAAACCATAATATAACCTGCAGGACCAGGCATTTAATGCATAGTAATGTAAATATTCAGATGTTTTCTATGATTAAAAACATTGGGGGAGTTCCAACATTTATAAAAACACTGAAAAAAAATCAGTTGAGGCTAAAAATGCATGTTTGGACATTTCTAATCAGCTAACCTGTGCTTCCTTTATGATTGTAGATACAGAAATAAAAAAAGGAAAAACTGATAGGTTTTTTAAAGAGCCTCTGAAAAAAGAATTTATTTTTATTTCTTCATTACCAGCCTTTTATGGCTTCATGTTTTAGATTTACAGCACAACCCAAAGGCCCCTTTGTGGCCGCCCCCACTCAAAACATAGCGTTTCGATCTTGGATCATTAACATGCAACTACATTGTTCACAGCTTATCAGAATATTTACGTCTCACCATGAGATGTCTGCGCCCGATCCAATCCCTGAGCGCTCCCTGACCGAGACAAATTGAGCTAAAATACCAGTCGGGAGAGAGAGGGAAAGAATGGGTGGGAGTGGTCGGCCCAAATACCGTCTCTAAATATAGGAGAAGGGGTACAAGGTGCAGAGGAGATGAGCTGGAGGACAAAGAAGGTGGGCAGGAGGTCAGGGAATGAGCCCCCTTCAAAGCTCTACTTGGCAGCAACAACAAAGAAGCAGGATTTGCAGACATCGTCTATGAAGAATGTGAAATGAAACAACAAATGAAGTAATAATTTATTAATCGAAACCCTAAAAATACCTTTTCTGATTTTCTACAAAATGAAAACAGTCCTGCTATTAATTAGTGTAAGCAGCTCTCCCTGGCCATGCAAATCGTTTATGTGGCATTATGTCAAGGGTTGCATAGATTTTAATTTTGTTTCTGATTTTGTTCTTTTATGCTATAAGGATCTGCTGTGGTGTACCCACAGTTTTTTATTTTTCTTCTACTCGACCACTGCCCATGTCTACTAAAACTGTAGAGAAAAAATTAATCTCTTGTCAAACTAGGCGTAATCAGCAAATGCACAAACACACCAGTGCCAGGGGTTTCTGTGGTATTTCCCCCCTGAGCAGGATTGGGTTTAACTATTGTGCCTGGGGAGGAATTAAACGGCGATCTGCTCCATCGATGGTAAACTGTCTGTGCTGACTGATGGAGTGTTTATGCTGTGAAAAGGAGACCTCAGAGTGAGCGGCATGTCAGCATGGTGAGTCAATTTATAGCAATCCCTCCATCAGCTCTTCAGTCTCACTCTGTAACTTTATCTGTTCGGTCTAGACCTCCTGACGCTCGGGCACACAAAGAACATACGTTGGATGAAATGTGCAAAGTTCAAGCAAGTAAAACACAAATCATATATGACTGACTGCTCAGGCACACAAATCAGATCGAGTTTAAATGACACATTCTGATGGCACCTTTAACACAGGATCCATTTTTACCTAAATATTTTTTTTTACAAATGTAAATCTGAAAAGTGTGGCCTGCATTTGTGTTCAGCTCCTTCTTGAGTCAGTACTTGTTTTAGGCCACTTTGTCTTGGTGCAGCTCATTCAGTGCCTCATTCAGTGTATTCAGCACCTCCCACCTTCAACACTAAGAGGTTTCCTGTCTTTGCTAAAGAGAGAATTCCTAAACAGTACTAATCTGTCATCAGCATGTTTTATTCTAAGGTGTATCCAAGGCAATGAACAAGGCAATTACCATGCACAACACAAGGCTCCAACAATCCAGAAGAAAAGTGGTGGCTATTTGATTTTCATCTGATGTGTGCAGCAGGTTGGACCTCCATGCTCCTTAAACTCATCAGTGATCCAACTAGAGTTTGTTCTGATGCAAGCCAAAAAAATTGACAAAGACTCCTGGATATTTGTCGAAACGTCTTCAAAAAACTGAGCAAAAGTCCAGTTGCCTTCTAATTTAAGCCTGCTTTGTGGTTGTAATGACCTGGATGACTGAGAATTTACACAGACACAATGACCAGCTTTACATCGCAGCATTTTGCATGTAGGCCAAAAATGTCCACCTTTGGTCTCACCTGACCAGAGCACGTTCTGTCTGCTACATGGTTTGTGACGAAACCGCTGGCTAGAGTTCTCATGTACAGTTTTTTTTTTCTGGCCCCTCTTCCATAAAGGCCGATTTGTGCAGTACTAATTGTTGCCATGTCCAGATACCGCCCTGAGTTGTGGATAGCTCGTGTTTCCTATGAGAAATGGTAGGCCTGCTCTTTGAGCCCTGGCTTCATTGCCCAACCAAGTTAGCAGCTACGCTGGACACTTTCTACTTCAGACGATGGTATAAACAGTGGTCTGAAAGATCTTCCCAGGTATTGTTTTAGCACTTGACTGACTCAGCTCTATAACCTGTCATTTGGGCTACCTGCTCTTCATGGTGCGTGGAAGGCCGTCACAGAATGCAAGGACTACATTTATACCTTGTTCTATTTAGTTAAAGGACTCCATGATTATTTGTAACAATAGACATTATCAAAACATTTATTTTTGTTGTACATATAACTCAGTAAAAATACTGTCAATTGTTTAGTTTTATTAAAAGTAAATAAAATACTTTCACACGAAAGTCACCATGTCTGCGCTGTGGCACATTTTAGGTAAAAGAAGCATGTTACGTCATCTAGTGCTGGCTACATCAGGCTAAAACAGGAATGAGTAACATTAAACCTTTTTAGTATTAAGCAGAGGGTGTTGAAATTGAATGTAGAAAAAGATAAGGAGGATCAAACTGAGGAAGAAAGAAGAAGAAGCAAGTGTTTGTTCAGCTGCTAACCATAGGTACTAACCAAGATGCTATGAAGAGCTCCAGTTACTAACCAAGGCTGTTTGCATCGGGATCAAAACATTTTCTCAGCCATGTTAGAAAGATGTGTTATGACGGGAAGATGCTTCACTTTTAATTTAAACAGTTGTTCAGTATCTTTTGATTTTATGTTAGTGTGGCAAGGTGTACTACATAACAGGTTATAACAGGTTATAACAGAAAACAGGATCAGCTACCATAACTACGCTGATGATACCCAGCTCTACATCACGATGTCACCAGGTGACTCTGAACCCATCCAATCACTGAATAGATGCTTAGAACA
>JAUZNJ010022250.1:0-17017 GCA_034780135.1 Jordanella pulchra | reverse complement strand
TTATTACCTGATGGAGGACAGTCGTTTAGCTGGGCTCATTCAAAGTCTTCTTGGCTTCTGTGAATTTCAGGTTCAACAGACGTCCTATTAATACACAGGCTCCGCCTACCTATGCAGCTGTAACTGAGAGGCATTTGGATCAAGTTGAATAAGTTAAATCGAAAGTGAAGGTTTGTACGTATGTAGGCTAATTCAGGTCAAATACCTGATACTAGACCAGGACTGGGTATCATATGTCAGATCTTCAAGGTTGTTGTAATAAGACACAAGATCCATTCTGCTCATAGCAATGAGACCCCAGAGCTCTTTAAGGAAAAAGGATATTCTGAGTTACAATAAGGTTTCATTTGTCTTTAGGATAAATTAAGTTTTTTTTTTTTGAATTTGACTGCCTAAAGAACAGTAAAGTAGTTGTGCTAGACCGGTCAGAGGCTTATCTGGGCAGGTTCTACCACGCAGGCACATACGCACAGTACTGTAATTAGTAACAATACAAACTATGACCTGGAATGTGAACTACCCTGCCAAACAAACAGACAGCAGCACATAACATGAAATGATAAGGATCGAGGCACGGTCCACTTTCCAACAGACCATGTTGGCCAAGAAGACAAAACACACAGAAAGATGGTAAACAGACATTAAACATGTGGTGGGACGCAGTGTCTGGAGCCTTGCTCCCATAAAAAGGCGCTGCCCTTGCAGTTAAAAAGAACAAAAGAAAAGGAATTACAAAGGGTGTGGGGAGGAAAACAAAATCCTAGTATACTTTGCAGGATGCAGTTTGACTAATCTCCAATTCTAACCTACTGTAGACGTGACATTCAATAAGACAAAAAACATACCAGGGTTTCATTTGAATAGTTATCTTGGGCTTGGAGGAACTGATTCTGAGATCCGCTGGTCCCCAAACCAAACCTCCTCTGGCCCTTGGCTGTGCCTGCAGAGAGTGTAGAGCTGGTCCACTGGTCCATGACCAAAACAAAACCCCACTGCTCCTCCTGAAGCCGAGGTTCAACAATCAGCCGGACTTTCCTCTCCAGGACCCTGGCATTGGCCTTCCCAGGGAGGCTGAGAAGTGTGATTCCCCTGTAATTGAAACACACCCTTCTTATGGAGGGGAACCACCACCCCGGTCTGCCAATCCAGGGGCACTGTCCCAGACCTCCACGCTACGTTAAAGACGTGTGTCAGCCATAACCGCCCGGCAGCATTCAGAGCTCTGAGGTATTTTCAGGATGGATCTCATCCACCCCTGCGGCCCTAAAACCGTGTAGTTTTGTGACTACCTCTGTGACTTCAGCCTGGGTGATAAATAAATCTGGCCCCAAACACCCGGTCTCTTCTTCCACCACAGAAGGCATGTCGGCCAGGTTGAGGAGATCCTCAAAGTACTCCTTCCATCACTACAAAATGTCCTCTTTTAAGGTCAGCAGCTCTCCACTTCCGCTGAAAACAGTGTTAGCAAAGCACTGCTTCACGCTCCAGAGATGCCGGATGGTTTGTCAGAATCATTTTGAGGCTGATCGATAGTCTTTCTCCGTGGCTTCTCCAAACTCCTCCCTGGCCTGAGTTTTTGCCGGGCAGCAGCACACACGGTATCGCAATACCTGCTTGCTGCTTCGGGAATCCCACAAACCAACAAGGCTTGATAAGACTCCTTCCTCAGCTTGACGGCATCCCTTAATGCCGGTGTGCACCACCGGGTTCTGGGATTGCTGCCCCAACAGCTAAAGGCGGCTGCATCGCCAATAGAGGCAGAGAACATGGACTTGGACTCCATGTCTCTCCAAGCTTCCCCAGGAATCTGGGAGAAGCTCTCCCGGAGGTGGGAGTTGACCTGTAGTCAGCCCCTATTTTGCTACAATTACAGCTTCAAATATCTTTTCAAAAGAGGGAACAAAGAACAGCTCACTATACTCGGCTACATTAATCAGAATTTTGTCAAAGGTTAATTTCTTTTTACTTTATTTTCTGTTACTGATCATTGTATAGCTCTACTGATGTCCTGTATTTTTTTTGGAAACTTACAGCTCTGCTTTAGTTATATTGTATAATGACCTATGGTTTTATCTTATTTAGACATTTGGGGAGGATGCTACTGGGTAGAGTTTGAGGTGAGATAAACATAGTTGGAATGCTGAACTAGTCTTCTGTCGATCATAGGTAAGCAGGATATGTGCAAGTTTCACCCTGACAAGACAGGAACTTTATTATAAGTAGAAGTGAAGGCATGAGATCCGGGCCCCTGATGTTCATTAGAGCAGTGGTAAGACTGGCTTAGAAGATGAGATCTTCCTCTGCAATTTGTGCTTCTATCATTGATTTTGTTAAACATAATCTGAAATAAATATTGTTAATACTTAAAGATCTTTCCTTCTTTGTGCACACTATCTGAGAAACATTCCTTCTCGGGTTACGAGATCCCATAACAAATGTCCCCTATCGAGGAGGGAAAAGATAAATGTGAGGACAATGTGCACACATTGTGATCAGCCTTTGTTGGAAGAGGACAAAGAGAAGAAATGAGAAACAGAGAAAAATTAAAATGAAGGAAATGATGAGTGATGATGTACCCTAAAATGGAACTCGCTTAATTTGTAAAGGTCATTTGAAATTGCTTGAAAAAGTTTAAAAATAGACCTTTAAGTCTGGGAACCTTTGATCGGGGTAAACAAAAATACTTTCTTGTGATCTCGGGGTCCGTTGTTCAAATCTTAACTCTTCTACTTCCAGTAACACTTCTTGGCACCAAAGGCGTCTATGGTTTCATAAAACATACATTTCATTCTTCTTTCTTTTTTTATTCTGCAATTTTGCACACTGTTCAGCAGATGGCATCCCAGACAGTTGCTTGTTTAGCCTGTCGGCAAAGCTGGCACTGGCGGAACATGGCGGAACATGGCGGAACATGGCGGAACATGGCAGTAGACCGGAGCAAGGTGCTCGGATAGTCCACCAGAACTGGGGAGAGACAAGGGGTGGCTGGGTCTAGCCCTGGAGGCTAACTGGGGAGATCGGACCCTGGGCAGAGTATAAGATCAACTCTGGAAACGATGTTAGGTGAATGAGTGAAGAATGATTTAACAACTCTAAAGGAGGCTAAATGAAAAGGGCTTTTCTTAAACCTCAGATAGCAATCCTTCATCGTATCTCAACATAATTAGTTGTTTGTCTTCCATTTATATTGGAAAAAGCTTTATTGTACAGAACTCTTTCTGTTATGTAATCAATATTTTGTTTTTTTTTTGAGCTTTTTGAAGCACTAGTGACTTGTTTCTCTGACAGTAGGCCGACAGGAAAGGGGGCATGAGAGAGGGGGAGAGACATGCGGGAAAGGACCACAAGCCGGACCCGAACCTGGGTCGCCCGCGTCGAGGACCAAGGCCTCCGTACATGGGTCGTGCGCGCTAACCACTGCGCCACCTGCACGTAATAAATACATATAGAAGCATATGTACATGAGCTGTGTAAGTATAGTATTATGTTGTGGTCAAAAGAACCAAATAAATCGAAACTCAAACTGCAGGACTTGGGACATGACTTAACTCGGGACTTACCTCTCTTTAATTGGGACTTGAGGATAAAGATTAGAGGCTGACTTATGTCTTGCAAACATTTACTTGGTCCCACCTCTGGGAAGTTGCTGAAGTTTAATAAACTGAGTTTGGCCACTAGCTGGGATTACTGGGCTCATAGGGTACCAGTTGCTGCAACCTTATAGAACCAAGGAAACTAGAAAATATCAGGAAGTTCCTGGTACTATAACAAACCTTGATTTTTTTGTTTCACTGTGGTAAGGTGCAAACTACAGAGGGCCCCAGGTGGGATTTGATCCCACAACTCCCGGGTGAAAGTAACACACGCTAACCAGTCAGCCAAAGGGATATCCCCTTGGCCATGTAGCCAAGGCGCATAATCTACTGGAGGTATAGTGACAGGACCCCGCACTGTCACATCAGTTTTTATTTAGCAGCTAAATCAGAATCTGCAGACTTCAGAGTTTGATCCAGGTCTCCCAGTCCAGCCCAATGGTTCATCTAAAAGCAGGCTCTGAGTTTCTGACGTCAGTGTTTGTAACAACATGAAGAGGAATTAGCAGACCAGGAAAAGAACTGGTTCAAGACAACCTCTGAAAAACCTCAGCCTCAGCAGATGGCTGCTCAAACTGAGCCTGGTTCTGGTTCTGCTGGAGGTTCCTTTCTGTTAAAAGAGAGTTTTCCTCTTAGTGTGAGTGATTGCTATTGAGTCCATTAATCGATGCAGTCAGCTGTTTTCTCTAAGATAGAAAATTTTTAATCAGTCTGACTGTATGATCTGGTTTAATTTTCTCTCTAAAGAGCCTTGAGGTGACGTGTTGTGAATTGGCACTATATAAATAAACTAAGGTTAATTAAATTAAATTACAATCCACAGTGATAAAACCCATAAAGTGGAAAACAGGGAGAACACTCACCCTGATCCAGACTATTCTCTTTATTCTGCCACCAAATGGAGTCAGAATAAGTTCCTTCTGATCTGGTACTGGACTCTAGCAGAATCTTCTCAGGGTGATTTTCTTTCAAACCAAACTGGGACAGAATCCCAGTCAGTCAGAGTTCCAGGTGAGGTTCAGATAAGTTGACTGAGAATAACGTTGAATCATACTTTCACTTCCTCTTTCTCTCATTGATCTTTGAGTCAAACTTTCACTTTCATGCTGCCAAACCTACTTCAAGGTTCAAGGAACGGTTAATCTTTTTTTTTTTAATCTCTATTGATAAGATGGTTGATAAGAGTATAAAACACCTTTTAAACCAAAAAAGCAGAATTTAAATGGGGAGAAACACTGAGGGTAAAAGAGTTAGATAAAGAATTAGGTAATATGATCAAGAAAGGGAAAACAAATTAAATTAACAAAGTTGAAAATAAACTGTTTAAGGGTAATGCAAGGGATGCCCGGAGCAGATGGCTTCTCTGGACTTTGCCTTCCAAAAGCCCCCAGCCTAGCAATTTCCACAGGAAATGTCCCACAGAGGTTGTCGTGGATGTCCAACGAAAGACGTAGTAATTGGTGCTAAGTCTTACAAAAATTGTAAGTACTTGGAAGAGCAGTTGAAAAATCTTCAAACAGTGGTCAAAAAGAAGCAGAGGCAGCTGGGTCTCGGTCCAGTATGGTTTATTGCAATAATACAAGTCCACCACACATGAGATGTTTACCGGTCAACATCTGACAAGATAGTAACATTGGTCTTCTTATATACATTCCATGGGGCTTAGGGGCTCCTCCCCGAGCCCCTCCTTTTTTTTTACGTCATTTTAGTTACTTTTTCCACGGTATCTCTGTTATCTTTTTATGTACCGGTGGAAACTTCCCCAGGATGTGTATTTTTAAAAATAGCCATATTTTATTTGCCTTATTCTATTACCCTCCATTACCCATTCCACTTAGCACCATGGTGGTACATACAAATTCCGCTTAGCACCATGGTGGTACATACAAATTCCGCTTAGCACCATGGTGACACAGGTCTTGGTTCCATTAACCCCTTGATGATACACACATTAACGTCATGATGATACATGTCTTGTTTCTCGTGACTCCATTACCGTCTATTTGGCCTGTTTGCCTACAGCCATGTTTAGTTTATATTGACCCTTTTAGAATACCTGGACCTTTTAGTTTTACTCACACACCATTTAACCATCGTGATCACACACCTTTTAACCATTGTGACAAGAATATATTTTTGAGAGACATCAATCTACTACATTCTATTCATGGTGCAATATTAATCCACTACAAGGTGTGCTTTACATCCCACTGTGTGTTAGCACAGAAGACCAGAGCACACAGAACTTCTTTCTCTTTCAGTGAAGATAACCTGGGTGACTCACTTTGAAAGAGGCACCAACCAGCATGGAAAGCCAGGGCAGAGACCCAGATCTCCTGAGGACCAAGGCTAAGTTGTTATGGTTGACATTCAAGAGCTGAACTTCTGCTAAGTAGGCAATTTGCAACATTCTTCATTGAGTTTCAGGAACCCCTAGTTGCTCGGAGAGATGAACAGAGTGGAGGAGGAGAGCTTCCCTTGCTGTATGGCACATGAGACAAAGGACCCCCCCTCTGCTGTGAGCCTGCTGTGCTAGAATTCAAACTGCTGGAGAAAACAAACTTTCCAAAACGAACAGGAAGAGTTTCTAGCTAAATCATTTCTTTTAATGATTTCACTAATGGTTTAAACACTTGATCACATTCCAAATTCTTCCAGATAATGATTTCTGTTAGTAAACTCTTATGTTTTGAATGGAGGTTGTGGTGAATTTATTTCATAAACGTGCAGAATTGATTGACCAGGATTTGAGCTCAATTCACATTTTCAAATAATGTTCTAACTTGCTGCCAGTAGGGCATGTGTTGATAAATACCTACCCCTACCGGGGGTGGATAATAAATATATTAAAATATCCAAACACTAGGAAAGTGGAGATGGCTATACTCCCACATCATGCAGAGTAAGGATGTTGGTTTTAAATAATCTTTTTGCATCACAGCACTGGCACAAGCTTTCCTGTTTAGACCCACCATCAGGTTTGCTGGCCAAGTTACAGGCCAAAATGGTCAACTTGCTTTTGGTATGGGTTTCATTAGATGGTTGCTGTCACACCATTGCCTGAGTGTTAAACCTTTATGAAGAAGTCATCATCTCAAGAGGATTTCTGTGGATGTTTCCAGTTGAACTCTGTCGTGTGATCAAAACCCGAGTTCCTAGATGCCGTGGAATATACCCACAAGTTGCTAAGAACCCTCTGTGAACTTCTCCTGGAAAATACTGTTCCCAAGCTCTACAATCCAAACAGCAGTCATTCTCACCCAAGCTCCCTTCAGGTACAGTCTGCTTGCTCGGCCTCCACCACAGTCAAAACTATAAATCTACTCCAACTCTATCCATCTTGTAATCAATCTAAACCTCCACAGACTCCAAGAACTTCTATCGGTTAACCCCAGACCTCTGAAGGAACATCTGGGTGATATATTTAAGCAATTATTTGACAGGTTTCTCAGCACCGTCTTTGTCCTGCAGACAAGGAAGACATCAATTATTGTCCCTGTGCCCAAAACATCTCATGCTCAAGTTCCAAGAGGCTTCAGAACAATCACCCTTACATCTATACTGAGCAAAGGCATTGAGAAGCTGGTTGGTAATAAACTCTTATCCATGACTGTTAACTGCAAGGATCCCATGTCATATCGGGATGCTGTAGGGCTAATTGAGGTGTAGAGAGTTCCAGTCCTGTTTAGAAATGCTGGTCTTTCAGACATGTCTTCTACATTGTGTTTCTATGCATGAACCACTGCCAGATGTCAAAGACAAATCTCCATCTCAGGAAATGTGATGGACAATAAACTGATCTTATCTTTACAGCAGCCAGTAAAAACTCAGAAAGAAACCAAAAGCACTCCCAGCATCCAGAAAGTTAGTCAGGATTAATAAATGGAGAACTGGGAGAGCGTCTGAATCAGTCGATTCTGAGTGGGGGCTGGTACATCTCCAGCCTGATTGGATGACTTGGGTAGGCTGGACTGGATCAGGCTTTGTTCCATGAACAGAGAAGGAAGTCATAAATATTACATCCTAAATATTTTACAACAGTTTAAAGGTGATACTCCTGTTGGAAACTAGATCAAAGAAAAGGTTGGAACAGACTCTGATAAACAACAATAAAACTTTCCATAAAGGTTTTAACATTAAAAGAGAGGCACAAGTAAAAGCTCCAGTTGGTCTGTTACTGAAACACAAAGTCAGTGTTTAGTTTATTTCCACTAGGTTCTAAGTGTTTAGCAAGCAGCTAGCTCACAGACCAACGGCAACTAACTGCTGTCTGAATAATTAAAAACTAAATGGTCTGATCAAAAATAACCCCCCCCCTCCTCCTGTGCGGTCAGGTGTTCAGCCTCTCCCTGCTCAGACGGCTCCTCCAACTGAAGCAACATACTTAACACTTAGTATGGATGGAGAGTCTGGCAATGGAGGGGATGGTGTTGGAGAGAAAATCAGATGAATTTCATGTTTTTTAGTATATTTTAGTCCAAAATGTCTGATCCAGGCCTATTCCTTATGACTCTTCCTTGTATCCATTGTATCATATCCCTTTAATGAGTCTCCAATCCTGTCCCAGAAGAGGCTGCAGCAGGACAGCAGAGGAACAGCTGCTCTAGTGTCTCTGGGTCTGTCAGACAAACTGTTCGCTTTCTGACATGTTTTCCTTTGTTCATTGGGTACAAAAAAAGACTGTTTGCATGTTGATGATTAAACTTTGCATGTAAATTTGACCAAACTCCAAAAACTGATTTGTGTTCAAATGTGGTTGTTGTACGATTTGGGCAGCGTCCCAACGGCACAACTCACCACTTGCATGTCTCTCCCAGCTGGGATTTTGTCCTTTTTGACAGGGTCTTTAACCAGCTCACACTTAATGCTGGTGAAAGACCGCTCTGGTATCATCAGGCGATGCCACCGACCAGTTCGAGTCACAGCTGAGCTTTAAGCAGACCATCAGGAGCCGAACCCCCAATTTGGAAAGACGTACAGAATACGGTAATGGGCAATAAGCTCGCTGGTTCACAGACACTGTGATCGACTTCCTGTGGTTGGTCTTTATAACGTGTCTTATGTGATGAGACTTAAGCCACCCCATAGTCCTATTCGTGCCTTTATAAACATTTAGGAATCGGAGGAGTCTATTGCTTTTACGTTCCAGCAGTCACTGAACACCCCATGACTAATGTCTGAGGCACTTCTTGTGCAAAATTCTTACCCAACTGCTGTCTACGCCTTGAAAAAATACTAACGAAGTCTCATGTAGAAAAATTCAGACAGCAGTGTTAAAGTTACAAATGTCTCACTGGTCATTGTAGGTTAACATTGTTATTGCCTCAGCACATTATAAAAACAGAACAATTTTATCCCCTTTAGAGGTCAGGTGTTAATCTTGTACTTCTGATAAATGTTCTTGGCCTACTTCATAAGAGTAGAAATACTAGCATGTTACTGCGGTTGGTGGTTACAGCTTTGGGGATGCAAGTACTTCCCTCTACTTCATGATCACAGTAGCTCTTGCAGGCATACACAATGTTCTTTTGCTGGTTTCTTAACGAGATTCACTTTCCCTTTATCTCCCTCTTACTGAGCTGACACATCACATCCTCTTTTGCTGCAGATAGTCAGTTAAAGTTTTAGATGTTGGTGCTTTATTCTTTAATTATGAGAATTTTTTGATAGTGTTTTGCAGGGAAACAAGGCTGACCTCACGCTTAGGTTTGAGAGGGATTTCAGGAAATAAAATCGTCCTCGACTGAAAATGTTCTTGGATCAGAATGTCCAGATATGCTATAAATCTCCTTCAACGGGATCATGACCTGACTTCACAAACCATGATGTCATTGACCACACACACCTGGAATAATCAGTCCGTTCAGTAATGAAAGACAGGAAATAAAGGAGCTGCCTGAAGTAGTGTGTTGGGCATGTATCCCACTAGATGTAAAAGACAAACATGCAGCCAGAACAGTGAAGCAAGAACATCCCTGGAAATCCTTTCAACTTATCTCAACATCTGCACTTTGTCATTAATCAGTTGTAGCGCAAACATTTTTCACCAAATTACATTTTTTTCTGCATGGCTATAAAGTCATGTGAAATCGGGAGTTAGATCAGTTCGATTACAAGAATAGCAGCTGCAGACGGTTGGCTGCTCCCACAGTTGTTAATCAGTTTCTGGCAGTTGATCACATTTTTGACTCACACAGACACCCACACCTATGCACACCGCAGGCATCCATCAACACATTTACGACAGATTTTTATTCACACAGCACATCTAGACAGTTAGATTCTAGATTGCAGGTTATTTTAGAGATGAAGCAAAGACTCGTGGTTTGTGTTGAGTGAAATGTGTGTGACTGAGTGGGTAAAGTGGGGAAGGGACAGAGACAAACTGCTGCATTAAATCTATTTATTTGTTTCTCTTTTAACATGATCATCTTCATCAGGAACACAGCTGGGAAGACATGGAGAACCTGTGGGAACTACTGGACACCAGAGTAGGTTTGAATCATTTCAATCACCCAACTATTTCAATTATAATTTATAAATGTATTTATTTAGCTGTATGTTCTAAAACAAGATTGCAGCTCCAACTTAAATGAATTGTTTCAACTGGTAGCAAGTCCAACTTCATTTCTTTAGTCCTACACAGTCTCCTAATTTACATAAAATTGCAAAAAAAAAACAACCAATATGGATGGCAGCCACATGTGAGCAGGTCTTCTGTACAGCTGGCGTTGGAGTGAGACAGAGGAGGAGCAGACTGAACCCAGGTACCACTGAAATCATTATTTTTGAATAACGATGGTTGAACCGCAAAACAAAGCTGCAGAACCATCTCCTTCCTCCTATTTTACATTTTAAAGTCACATGAACACACTTGCAGAAGCACATACCCTTCCCACAGTCTCATTAACGTTTAGTCAAAAACTGCCCAAAGTGCAGTTTTACAACTTAAGTATAATTACACATTTAGCTTAGAAAGAATTCAGTTGCTGTTATCAATCAATCAATCAATCAAATTTTATTTATATAGCACATTTCAGCATCAAGGCATTTCAAAGTGCTTTACATAGTTAAAATAAAAACAGCATGTGACGCAAACAGTGAGAAAGAGAAATAAAAAGAAAACATCAAATACATTGAAGACATCCAAACCCACACTCTAATCCTAACTTAACCATAAGCAACTCTAAACAGGTGGGTTTTAAGTTGAGATTTATGATGTTATGAACCTGAATGGCAGTTTAAAAAATTAAAGTGTCACAAGTCACACATTTAAAGAAATCCTTATATTGTTATCAATACTATTATTATGGAACAAACTACTTAAGCCCTGAATTAATGCGAAAATTAGGATACCGCTCAAAGGTAGTTCTCCTATTCAACCAGTAGATGGCGCCATTAAAACTATCAAATGTGTAAAGTAGAAGCTGTTCCACACAATATGTCAGTGGATATTGACACCTGCTGGACCTTTAAAATCCCTACAGGCAGATTATTTGACGGACTACTGACTCTGATTTGATGACCTAGTAAATGTCATTGTATGTCATATTGTATAATTTTTTTAATTCAAAATATCTGATATTTTTAGATGCACTAAATGAATAATGTGAACATATATAACAACCTAAAAATTAAAGTGAACATGTAAATGAGGATGCTTGGATTTTTTTTAATACATATTTATTCAAAATGTAAGATCAGTAAGATAAGAGTAAGTTTGAAATTAACTTTAATTCAGATAAAATAAGAAAAAACTAAGAGGAACCGGTTTACACAACAGGAAAATTGAAACAAATACATTTTTTTCTTTTGTCAGTATAAAATAAAGAAACAAATACCTCAGCTTACGCCTCTCTACCTGCTTCTCTTCCTCGCTCCCTGCTTGCTTAATTTTTTTTCGTACTTTTTACCTTCTTACAGCCAAAGTGACGTTAGACAAAACAAATTTTTTTAAGGATTCTCTAGCTGGGCTAACTTTTTAAATGTTTTTAAATGTTCTTGTGTATTTTGATCCTGTCATAGAGGACATGTCAGTACAAAACGCCTCCCTTCATTCCACAGAATTTGTACAAGCTTCTACAGAGGATGACTGTCATGGAAATGAAGATTAACTGATTGGAAGTGAATGCAGAAGTAAATGCTGGATATAGCTTCAGCTACTGCAGCTAGAAACCACTGATTATGGCTAAAATCTTGGTGTCATGATGGACTCAGACCTGAATCTTCAGAGGCTCATAAAGGCCGTTACTAAGTCGGCCTTTTATCACTTGAAGAACATTTCTAGGATTAAAGGATTAATGTCCAGCAGGATCTAGAAAAACTCATCTATCTTTAGTAGAATTGATTCCTGCAACAGAGTCTTCATAAGTTTGCCTAAAAAGTCCATCAGAGCTGCAGCTGATCCAAAACACTGCAGCCAGTGTTCTCACTAGAACTAATAAAGTAGAGCACATCAGCCCGGTTCTGAAGTCCTTCCACTGGATCCCTGCAGCTCAGAGAATAGACTTTAAAATCCTTCTGTTAGTCTATAAATCACTGAATGGATCAGAACAGATTTATTGTCAGTGATCAACCTCCCAGAACCTCTCAGGTCTTCTAGTTCCACCAGAACCAGAACCAAACATGGAGAAGCAGCATTTAGTTCCTCTGCTCCACTGATGTGGAACAAACTCCCAGCAGACTGTAAACCTGCTGAAAGCCTGAACCCATTAGTTTAGAGCTGCCTTTGAACTGTTGAAGGTAAACTGCTAACTGAGATATCTTTAGTTTAAGGTTCAGGTCCAACTGTTTTATCTGTTTTACACATGTTTTTAATGTTTATTTGATGTTATTCTGCTTTTATTTTTCTTCTACTCGATTGTCTATTTAAGGTAAAGCTCCTTCTACTGAATTATGCTAAACAAATAAACTTGCCTTGCCTTATTTTCTGATATAAGATCAAAATGGTCCCTCACAGCTGAAATCTAGAAGCAAATTCATACTTCTTGATTTATTTGGAGATGAAACAAAGAAGATCAGAGATTCTTTCTGCAGATCATCCAGCTGAAAGATAAGCTTCCTTATAAAAGCAGTTTGGTTCATCAGTCAGTTTGAAACAGCGCCTGTATCAGTCATGTGACTTTCTTAAAGCGATAAACGTATCATCTTATCGTAAATGGAAATATAGACAAAGAAAATCCAAACCTAAAATGCAACTTAATTAAAAAACGTTTTGAGACTTACTTTGTCATTTTCTCAAATTTGTATATTTTTATTTTCATTTCATATTTTATTTTTACAAATGTCATTTTTTCAATTTTTTAAATATGATTTTCAAATCTTTTTTTCTTTTTCTGTTTCTCAGATTGAATTTTAGTATTTTCATTCTTTTTAAATTGTCTTTCACGTTGTCTTCTCTCTAAGCCCAATGCAACCATAAAAATGTTTCTTCCATCCAGCGGACCAATAGAAACGCTTCTTTGCTCCTCACTCCAGAGGAAAACACGCTTCCAGAAGCGCAACGTAAAAAATTCTATCTTAAAAAAAAACTATCATTTAAAAAACATTTTGACAAATTCAAAAAATAATATTCTTTGAAAACACCACATTTCCTTTATTTATGTTTTTTCTTTTTGATTAAGACTTTTTTTATAGTTTGGCAGTTTATGTTTACCTTGGTTGTCTGCTGTCTACTTTTTGCTGTTATATTCTCTGTTTTCTGTCGCTCTCGTCTCATACAGGTGTGGACGGAGACTTATACACCAGACTCTATGTCTTCTGTGTTGTCTATTTTAGCTGTTTTGTTTTATTTTTTCTCTTTTCATCCACTCTTTCTTGTCTGTATCTCTGTCTCTCTTCCCTTTGTTCTTATCCGAGACAGAGAAGCATGTAGAGAGGCGTACGCTGAGGTATCTATCTCTTTCTTCCTCACCTCCTTGTCCGCTGTATACGATTTTACTCCCTGAATAACTGTCAATGAAGTTCCATATGCAAGTACCAAGTGGAACCTTATGGCAACAGTCATAATGGTCGGCTTGAGCAAGCAAAGCAGTCATCGATCTCTGGAGCCAAAAAAGAAGAAATTATTTAGACTAATTTCAGACAACTTTACAGATAATACATGCGCTAGTTTCTTTCCAGTATAAAAAAGTAATAAAAAATATGAAATCTGTAAAAAAAGTTTGAAAAAATAAAATCTAAGAATAAAGTTACTCTTCATACATTTCTATTGATTGTGAGGTTTTTTTTCAGTTTTATTTCTGGATTGTTTTTTGTTTGTTTCTTTGCTGCTGTTTTTTCAAATTTCCTTTTGAAAACAGTGATTTTTGCAGCTAAAATACTGGATCAAAACCTTGCCTGTGGTTCTTTATCAGAGAGAGCGTTATTAGTAATGAGTGTTTTTATGGATGCAGTTTGTCAGACTGCCTTTACTTCCTGGAGGCAGAAAAAAAGCCCTTCCCAGGTAATTGTAGCTGAACTGGGCGTCACCTGAAGAATGTTATATAAAGGGAGTAGCTGCTGGTGATGGGTGGGGGGTTGGCATAGAGGATTGTACTGCCTGCACTTCTTTCCCACAGCAAACATAAACAGCCTGCTGGAGTGGAAACAGCTGCCCTTGCCTTAGGTGTCTGATGGCCGTTAGTGGAAGGGTAAGTCTCTGCTTTACTTTGACCTTGATGTGGAGATTTTCTTCTTAAAGTTATTATTTGTTCAGTTTTTGGTGTAAAGGATCTAAAGTACGCTGGATGCAGGGACCTGTTCCTGGAGGGTGGATGAAGGGGGGGGTTAGTCTTTTGTTTGTTCTGATCCTGTCTTTAAAACGTTTCATTTGAGATGAATAAGATCCTGTTTATATGAGTCAAACAGGATCAAAGTGTTTGAGATCAGAGCTGAAATCGTACCTGACAGGAGGCCTTCTCATGTTGCAACACTGTCCTAAAAGAGTCTCTGTAGCACAGCACCTGCATGATACGCTTGAATTATTGCCCCGTGATTGGCCTCATTTATAGCTGGCGGGGTTCCAGCAGGAAATGATGTCTGATTAGTAATAAGAGCTGCATTTAATGCAGACCTTCTAATATCATGAGGCAAAGCTAAACTATGTTGCACCAGCTGAATATCTTATAAATGTGTATGAACCACTGTTTGAATTAAGTAAATAATACCTTCGGTACATTAATCCTTGATGCAGGCTTTATTTTTATCCTCTTCAGGTTCAGTTGTTCCTGTTAAAATCTGTCTGAGTTGTGTCCAACTCCCTCACTGTGTGCTTAGCTCTGTTTGCCAGCTCAAAAGACAAATCAATAATACAGGTTGCCTGGCTGCCACCTCTATTAACCTGGCAGTTATTTCACCTATTATTAGGTTTTATTCCTGTTCTCATCTTGAATGAATCTTCATATGCTGGTGTGGCGCTAAATTAAAGCCAAAAAGTAAAAAAAAATTAACAAAAATAAAATTACATTTAAAACTTTTAAAATATATTTTTAAATGATGAAAAAAGATACCAAGAAATAATTTGGAAACTTAAAAAATGGAAAAAAAAATTATTTTTGAAGCAAAATAATAAGATTTTTAACTGAAAATTGATTAAATATCTCAGATTCAAAACAAACATGTTAACTGATAAAAAAAAATCAGTCTTATAAACACAGATCAGTTATTCTTTGAAGATCTTTCTATTTTCTATGGTTTCTTAGTGTCACCTGGGAATATTATGTCCAGGCTCGTAGGCATCACTGGGGGAGACCTTTGTCAGTAGAGCGGCCATCTTAGGTCAGACCAGACCATTAGTATTTAATCCCAAAATATATAACTGCATGTTTATATCTCATCCAGTCTGACTTTAGTTTAAATTGTTTTGAATCTAAATAAATATGTATAATCTAGCTTAATAGTCGCATACATTTTATTTTGGTCTTACAATGTGTTGTGACATATAAGAGATTATTGTGATATTGTTTTTGACTCGTCTTTCATGTGATTAAAATCAGATCAGAGGTTCCTCCTATTCATTCCGACAGCAGCTGTTTGAACTATGGTCTGACCCAAGATGGCCGCCTTGTAGACACATCTGCCGACAGCATCCAATAAGGCCTCTAATATTAATGTCAATGGCCATCATTCCACACGTTATTTAAGCCCCGCCCACATCAAGGGGCCAGCAGTTTAAAACTAAAGAAAACAAAAACGTATAAAACTGAAGAAAAATTTGAACCCTAAAAGCAGTTTTAAGCATTTTCAGGTTTTAATTTTATTGTTTTTTTCGTTCATTTTTATTCTTTTTTTTTATTCTTCATAATGATGCTGCAGTACAAAAGTATTCAATTCCTCTTAAATGTTTAAAAATTCTTACAAAGTAAAATATGAAGGGTGGGGTATGTTTTTACTTTCTGATACCTCTAAATAAACATTCATTGCAACTAGTCGCAATTAAACCTCACAGTTAATCCAATAGGCTTTAATTCCTGTCACAATTAGAATTAAGGTAATTTAAACATGATTGTTTTTCCTCAGGGTAAAAATCAATCTTGTAGAATACGGATCTGAATCTGAAAGACTTTGCAGAAGAAGCTAAAGATGAGTTTCTGTACAGGAATCATAGATATTAAAGAGGCAGAGCTCATCATCAAAACTAAAATATTAAAAAAAACACTCATAGAAACAGCTGCTAAGCCACTATAAAAGAGGTTTGATTGGTGCAATGCTAGAGTTTGCTGTTAAATATTAGGAAAAGTCAATCATTTTTAACATAACTCTTAAAAAGAAAGTTAGTTAAAATAGAGAAATCGTTCCCTTATGAGCATTTCCTCAATTTCTTAGTTTTCTTGTGTTTTTCAATTTCTTTAACACAACCTTTTTGTTGTTGAAATTTAATTATAAATCAGGCAGAATTGGGAGTATGAATAAATGTGGGCTTCACTGTGGAAGTTGGACCAAGTCAGCGTTTTCCGAGTATGACTCTAGTGTTTAACTTAAAGTCCTGTATCAAGACTTAAACTTTACATTTGTGTCTTTTCTGGCTTTTTTTTATTCTAACATGAAAAAAAATGAAAATATACATTGAAATATAAAATGTAAATAGATACAAATATATATTTAATAATAATTTTAATAAATCAATCTTCCACTCCATTCTCCCCTGACTCGTGAACGGGACCCCGATACTTAAACTCCTCGAGGCAGGAACTCTCCTCCAACCTGAAGGGGCAAACCGTCCTCCAGAGGGGAAGTGTGACAGTGTGGGGTCCTGTCTCTATGCCTCCAATAGATCATGCGCCTTCAGAATCAGAATCAGAATAAGGTTTATTGCCATTGTTAGTGAAGGAGTTCACAAACTATGAAATGTTTTATGGTACAATCGTTCAACATAAAACAGATGATGAACATATAATGAAACATATAACATATAATATAGGATAAATAAAATAATAAAAATATCT
>JAUZNJ010022239.1:0-17019 GCA_034780135.1 Jordanella pulchra | reverse complement strand
GTGCTAATTTGAAGACAAGGGATAGCAATTGTTTTCCAGGGAATGCAACTAAAACAAATATAGCACCATGTAGTTTACATGTGACTGCCAGATGCGTGTCAGTGAACATGGGTCAGGGAGAACAGGTAATTTACCAGTTTTCAAACCCATTTTTGCTGCCATAGCTCTAGATCAAACGGTTTTCAGACTCAGCCAAAGGAGGTCCCTTTTTTGGGGTCACTCCTAACATATGTTGTGCCCAGTTCAAGGGCTCAGATGCAACCACATAAAAGCTACACATCAAAAAACAAAAAATAATAGCTTGTGACAGGCAGCATGTGTTTCAAATCACAGTGTAGAGAGGATAATTACGGTTTCACATCCACATACAGAAAAATAACTTTTCAACTAAACATGATGACAGATGCTTTCCACTTAAGATATACATTATGTTGGGAAAAACATTCTCCGCTAAACATTAAAGCAAACGAAAAAAAATCCTCAGGCTATATCACAAGGGAGAGAGAGTTACATATTTGCTAACAAAGAATTATTGGCTTTTCTTTGCTATGATAGAGGGTATGACTACAATTATAAGAGAATTTACAGTCTCAGAACGGTTTTAGTTTTTCATTGAGCTACAAAGCCACTCATGATTATTATTTCTCCTGTCTGATCCCAGAGCTCCAAATCTTATTAAGAACCGAGAGGAGATTTTCCAAAGTTACTTTTATTTTAATTGTCTTGTACAGACAGGAGGAGAAATCACAGGAGATTTTAATCTCTACAATCTCAAACACTGCATAGGACGGTGCCTTGCATCATTCCAGCACCAACTGGTCAGACAGTGAGTTTTCAGGAGGACTGGGCCTGAGCCAGCCTCCCACACATCACTGAAACAATAAACCAAAGGGCAAACGCAAAGAGATGGTTTGTTTATCTTCTGTCAACTTCATATTCTTTCAAATTGAGAATGTATGGTTTTATTGACTTTGGTTAGGAAAGATCAACACCTTTTGAAACCTGCAGTTGGGGCCTCTAGCTTGTGTTTGAAATGCAACTTTATTTAAGAGATGTGGTTATTGGTTGTGAAAAGCAAACTTTGGTTTGTAACGTCTGAAACCAAACCGGTCATATAACTCTACTTTTTCTTTCTATTTTCTCATCATAGCATCGATGCAGGATTTTATATTCCAAGTCCTAGGACGTCCCACTTTACATGGCAAAAATCTATCTGCTCAAAGATGGCCTCTAATTGACCTTGATGAGAGTATTTGTACAGGTTGAAAAGGCTAAACCTCAGATTTTTAACAGCTGGGGAAAAAAAAGTTAGGAAAATGAGGGTCAATCATAATCGATAGAGCCATCGCAACATAATCATAGTTAATTCCCTGAACAATCCTTGACTTGTTTGTTCTAAATCAGCTTTTGAAAATAGGGTTATAAGAACATGCAGTTTAGAAAAATATGCCAAATAGGCATGGTTGATTAATTTATAGAATCGATAAATCGTTGTTTGTTTTTTTTAATACAGATTTATTTTGGGGGGAAAGAAAAGACATTTTTCAACCACTGTTCCTCCATAACTCAGGGTGACTTTAGTTCATAACTAGATGCGCACTTACAACTGATAAATTAGCTGACTTAGTAACACCTTTAACTGCAAACATTTAAAAACTTAAATTTCATTGAAACATGATTAAATAATTAAGGTCACCTACTATTGAAAGGATTAATATAAGATCTTTTGAAAGTACTCTGTCATCTACTAGAGCTCTTTTAAGTCAAAGTCAAGAACCCGTTTGTTCAGAACTACCTCTGATTGTTATACTGTAAACTAAGGTGTCTTTGTTTAAATGTGTATTTTATTTGATTTACTAGCTACTTTTATTATATTTTTATATATACCTGCTTTGACTCTGCTAAGTTTCTTACATTTCACTGTTTAATTCATAATTTTTATTATGAAACATAAGAAAACATATGAACCACAGTGCATGGCATTCAAAAGCAGAGGTTTGTCTTTAAGTCAAAGCCAGGATTAATGTAAACAAATAAACTTATAAAGCACAACCCATTCAGCTAGCAAGGTCAGCATTTTTTTTACACTCTAAAACGCACCCAAACCTAAAAACACCCACTTTTTGTTCTGTAAACATTTAAACAGTACGTTTTTTTAAAACCCATTCATACACTGCTGCATTTTATTTCCAGTGTTTCATACCTTTAATTCCTTTAATCAAGATAATGATAAAGGAAAATCTGCAACAGCCAATAAAAGCCTGATACCATACAACAGTTTGGCATGAAAAGCTGAATCTTTTCAAGTAACTGATTTGTTGAGGCACTTTACAAAGGTTTCATAAATTACAAGCAATGGCTTTGCAGAAAGTAATCCTGGGAGCATCCGGGGATGAAGATGCTAACGTCCCCTCAAGGTCCTACACAGTTCAGCTGTTCGTTTTGCTGGAGGTTGCAGACGTCTCATAAAAAAAGATCAAGCCTTCTTAGATAAATCTATGCATCTTTGTAAACCATTTAATTAGTACATGCATGTTTATTAGTCACTACCTACCGCTTAATTCAAAGAAAAAAAACAAAACATCAGAACAATCAGTTTTCTTCCAATATGCCACAGCAGCAATAGCATAGCAAAGAATATGCAATATAAATATAAAGTACGGCACACGATAAGAAGTGGAAATAGGTATTTATTTACCGAGGTAGTTTTTTTATAATATTTTTACGATTCTGAAGTTTGGACTGGTTGGTGAGTAAAGGGCTGCATGTTACACAAGCAACCGTCTTTCCATAACTCAGACATTTGGCACTGTAGGCGACATTATGAATGTGAGCTGCCTTTCAACACAGATTACATTAACATGAGAAATTCATGGCACTTAGAATAAATTTGCAAACAGTATTGCTCTACACAATTATCACGCAATGATATAGATCCAATAAATGTTTTAACCAACCTTTAGCTGCCTCTTTACATGTGCTACTTTAGCATCACTTAGCATCTTAGCACTGTTTAAAAGCAATTTCTAATACTGGCTAAAAGATAATAAGCATTTTTATCATCATTTCAGTGGCTTCTGTTGGCTCCAACCAAAGAATGAAGGTTGCAAGCATAAAATAGAAATGGCAGGTAAAAAGGAAAAAATAGAATGATTTTAGTTTTTGACTTTTTTTTCTCAGGTCATTTAAAAAGGGAACACCATATCTGGAGAGCTCAACTGTAACCTCCTAGTAATTGGATTGCGTGGTTGAGCTGGTTAACAGAATAGCTATGCACCCAGCCAACCCAGCTGATGGGAATCAGAAGTCTGTGGGCATCCCCCCCCCCACCGCTCAATTATTTCACCATGAGAAAAAGAGAACTGACAATTTATTGCATAACTTTTGCATCAGACATGCATCCAAAATTCAAGTTACTTAAAAAGTAACATCCCTCGTTTTCCTCCATTTAAAAGTGGAAACTTAAGGTGAGTCCAGTTTTATAATTTTGAAAATGTGATAAATAGCATTCATCTTTAGACTTCCTAACTTCTTGTTATAAAGTGTCTTTGCACACACCTGAAGCAATTCATACAAACCTCTGATCAATTAATGTGCATATGAAAGGCCAAGTCTTTGTTTTTCTTTATTAACCCCCTCCTTCAAACAATTTTGAATATTGGATTATCTCATATAACATCTTTTGAGACCTGGAGGCTTGACTGTGAATCATTCACACGTATTAAAACTTTACCCACGGGAAATGATGCATCAGTGCACAAACAACAGGGTAGCTATTAGCCAGGGTTGTGACTGCAAAAAAATATTTTACAACATGCAGTTTGCTTGGTTAGAACGTAAGCACTCGCTGTTTTGGAGGAGAGCTTTCATGCTAAAGGAGGTTTTATGATTAATAAATCCACAGTTAACAGTAACGTTTGCGTTAGTGAAACAACCTCTCATTTTGTGAAGGGATTTTGTTTAATCTGCAGAAGTGACTGTTTTGAGATCATTTTCTCGACAGATGAGTCTTTGAATTTGTATATTTTGCCTGGCTTTTTTCCCCCAAACAGTATAACACATGAGTAGAGAACCCAGATACAATCTGCAGAGTATGTTGTAGTCTTTGGTAAAGCTTACTAGCCAAATGAATAATTTCCTTTGACCTTGTTATGCTCATAAACTGTGAAACAAAGGAAACTCTCTTCTTATCACGCAAAAGCATTTAGACCCATCTTGTTTTTTAACACACCAAATCAATACATGATCACACCCACATGGAAGGCTTGCTAGGAATTAAGCCACATTGTGGCAACAATAAAAACATAGCTGAGTGTTGAAACAGCAACCGGCAGAGCAAATACAACTCAACACTCATCCAATTAATCCCATTGCATTTCTGAAACTCTAAATACGCTGTAGTAGCAGAGATCTCATTTTCAAAGCAGCACTAATAAGGTAAACATGGGGCTGGAGCTAGACAACATCTTGAGGTGACTCGTCGGATTATCGTTTGTTGGTTGTAAGAGAACGTTGCAATTATGCTGTTTACTTAAGTCTCTTATTTTAATGATCAGAGAGAAAACACGTTGAATATTTGAAAATCCTACAACTTAATTAACCTTTTTTTATAATCCGCTGCTTCCTTCGATGACTATATCTACAGAGAAAAATACTTTCTCTCAATGTTTAAATAAGCAGACTGGTTTAGGTGTATTCTGCAGTCAAACAGGTAAAGATAGGGTGTATACTTATAGTGAAAAATGTTGACATAAGCCCATTTGTTGTCATTTCAAAACAGAAATGCATTCCACAAGAAATGAAAACAGGGAGCAGAGATAATGTTATGGCAGTTGATTCACGATAGCTTTTGTTGCAGCTGACGAAACGAACGTCCGCACACTGGTCAGAGTGTAAAGAAGCCCCCAATGTTTAAACACTGACGAGGTGCCAGATTGATTTTCCCTGCGTTCAAAGGGGCCTCCAGCAAAAACAGGAGCGGCTCCATTAGCATGCTGAGCCATTCCACTCCACAACCATTTCTGAATTACACAAGCAGTCACTGAGATTCTCAGAACACTTCTAATTATCGGAGCTCTCGTCAGTCTATAATTGAAGCACTCCGTTTCAATGCAAGCTGACGAGGTAACAGCAGAAGCAACCACTGCGGTGCACTGGTTTGCCTTTGTGGGTCAGTTGAAAAGGAGGCTCACTGAGAGCAAGGGGGGTTTAAAGCCTGATTATATATCATTACAGCACCCATCTGTGTTGGTGAGTTCATAAGTGTTTATACCTGTCTGCAGAGAGCGTACAGACATGAAGATGACATGTCACACACATAGCTGTAAAGGCCTTGTATATTTAGAAGTAAGGGAAGAGCAGATGTTTGAAAGAGTCGGATCAGGTTGATTTCTTTGAGCCATTTCATATAACACTGCACGGATTACCAAGTTCCTGTGCATAGCCTTGGTATTGTACTAGTTGGCATTTCCCTGTCTGCAATAATACAGCGGCCTACATGAGGAAAGTTTGACAACACTCTTAGTAGAAATTCAGGTAGATATAGGCTCTAATTTTGCTACTCTACGCAGCTCTATCTCAACTATCCTACAACAAAAGCACTCCCGGTCAAGTTGCTGCAAGTTCCAGCTAAGCTAGAAAAATACCACTTCTTCGGATATCAAGCCTGCACTTCTCTTTTAGCTTTCTGATGGCCACAATCGACAATTCTCTATCCAAGGACTCCAACACACTGCTGGCATCCCAAACTTGCTACAGCAGGTTTGTGCATGCTTAAATTACTGTCAACATATAGCATACGTTTTGTGTGAAGAAATCCATGTGGGTAGAAAATTAGTAACTGCTAACTGTTCTGCAACATTATAATAATCTAAGTGTAAGTAGGGCATCAAAATATACTTTTTAAGGTAGAAATATTTAAAAAAAAATTTAAACCACAACATTTGATATGTAGAGTTCGAATGTGCAAAGTTATAAAAAAAAAAGCTCTGATTCATAAGTTAAAGAAAATCTACAAAGCAGATTTCAAATCTGAAAAATACAGCCCATGTAAACACTGTTAACCTGAAATGAATAATTTAGCATTGATTTAACCTTGTTTTGGATTCAAATGTCAGAATATTCATTTAAAAATGAAGGAATCCAAAGTGACAGATTATGTTAACTAAGATGATGATGATAAAATATCTCAAGCTAACAGATTTAAAGTGGTGTTAACCACTGAAGGCAGCGGCGGTGCTGGAATACGGTAGAAAAGCAAAGTTATACGTTTCTTATTTTCAGCATCATCAAATCACATCTTTTCACCAGTTCGACCCATTACCTCATCGCTATTCATCTTTCACACACCCACTGGAAACAGAAATGTTGTTCAATCCAACTGCAGGCCACCCGGAGATCAGGATTTTTACCACGCTATGGTCTTTACCATGGGCCTCATGGGAAATGTTGTCTTCCTTTGGGTAAAACAATACAGCTTTTGTCCACTGTGGGGAAGCCCCAAACAACCAAAACTTAAAATGTTCTTCAGTACTGCTTTAATTCAAACACAGAGCAAGAATCAAAATAGTCCAGTACAAAGGGGGTGCTGCTTCAAGGAGTTAGCAGGTCATCGATTGTGACCGAACCCATCAAAGCTACTGCTTGACCTTCCCCACCTCCCAAAATAAGAATGAAAAGGGAAACACCCACCCCCAACAGTAACACAAAAAGTAGGGAGCAGAGAGAGGGTTCTGCCTCACCCTGATTTGAGCAGCTTTTATCTAAATTACGTTTGTTCTTTTAAGGACTATGTAATTAAATAAGAATACAAACAATGATTTGGAGTTAATCTGTCTAATCTAAACTCTGTAGAGTCATAAAAAGAATGCCTGAAGTATTAACACAAGTTTAAATATTAAAATCTAATTCATGGTAGTGAAAACACCAAAAGCCTCTTGATATAATATTTAGCCGTGTGCAACTAAATATGATATAGTTATACAGGCACCAAGACCCATCTCTCTCATTCTTATCTGCACCAACTATTTCAGCCTAATGGGGGATGATAATTGTCTCTTTAACAGCTCATTGGTTCTTTCTTTAAAACAGTCTGGAATCTAAGATCCATCCGTTTTTAATGCAAACCAGCGTTTGACTCAAAGTTGGCTTAATCAATCGAAGGATTTAGCAGCGGACTGTGGACTGCAGGGCTTTGTAAACCATAAAGGCTCCAACTCTTCCGGACTTTGAAAAACGAGCGTGACCGTCACGCCTGACTGCCTCCAGTTAGCAGGACTTAAGTTAGCCTCCAACAACGTTTAATGGGGGTTCTCTTGATTGTTCGTAACGTGACCTAAAACAGATGCTTTTCCCCCGGACAAGCTAGGGGCAACAAACAGCACCTAAGTGTGGTTTTCCTGACACATACCAGCACAGACTAAATGCAGAAGGAAACACAATGTATAAACGTTCCGTTCTGCCCAAAGCAGTAATATTAAGAAAAATACGTACATTTTTATCATAGTAGGCCAAAGTCAACAATGATCGCAGCATCTTAATTAGGTGGAATGAAAAGGATGAAAACATATTTGAAGGTTAAAAGGGAAAAAATAGCTGCTGCTACTTCATGTCACAAATAATATGAAAACAGTCATGTAACAAATATGCTCCAGAAAAAAGGTACTTTATCTCAAAAGAAAAGCGACAAGCTGCACACAAACACAGTAAAAATAACTGTTTTTGGAAAGAAAATCAGAACTGATCTAAAGAAGCCATTCTGGCTTCTTCACAATCCACCAATAAACAACACTGTCTATGCAATTTACCTACAGTTTAATGTGATCAACATTTATTAAATAGATCTTACTAATATTTTATTTTTTTGCTAAACCTTACAAATTACAATTGCTGAATGGTTGGACATACAGTTTTAATAGCAAAATTCAAACAACAGATGCAGCAAATGAACCTAAACTGTTGTGCTCAGTAGTGGGGATAATTACATTATTACATTATGCTTGTGGACTGAAATGTGATTTAGCATGATAAACTAATAATGTTTGCAAAATACAAAACTTGGCACTTCAGATGGGATTGCTACTTGTACTGTTTTTTTGTGACAGGAGGGCATCAATTAATATCAATACATTAAACAAAAAGATTAAAAACATGTATTTATTTAGTGCCACTACTTCATGTAAATGTGTAACCGCTCAGTTGCTGATCAGATAACAATTTTAGCTTCAGAGCAGTATTTATGTTGCTAAGCCTGCAAAAACAAATGTATTGCCAAAAACGGTTAATTCGTTTTTAAATGCTTTTTATCTGCATGTTCATTAACAGGCCAATAAATAGGATAAAACACAACAAATTTTTTTTGTGCTGATATTCCCAACCCCTTGCAGACAAAAAAACAAAAACTGTAATGCATTAAGTAAAAATAACATTTGCTGCATGGCTTCTCTTTATTGTTTACAATTCAATACCGGATGTTATTTGTTCTTTTATTAAAGCAAAGCACAAAAAAGGTGAGAAAGAGTGACAGACTAAAACAAATATCCTAACATTGCTTTGGCTTTTTCTGAAATGAAATTGAAGCCTATAAAAGGCACAAAGTGAAGCCAAATATTTTTTCTGCTATCTTCTCTACTGAATCGTAAACTAATTCAATACACATCTATAAGTAGATAGGTTTCCCTTGTCATTTAAGCTCATTAACTGGAGGGAAGACTTGTTAAAAAGACAGCTTGCAATCAACAAAAAATCTGAATGTCTGCAGAGCACAAAAAGTTAAACCAACATTCCTACCGTTTTCTGTAAATTGTTTATTACATGCATTTGTGTCAAACTGGATTTCCTATCACCTCTAAATAAAAACCAAAGCACACACTGGTTTTGACCCGAATGGAGCCAAACTGTGGTCTACTACTAAAAGAATCTAATCTTAAGTGAGTTTTTATTGAGAAATCTGCAATGAAAGCATGACAACACAACAGAGAAAGCAACTAATAGCTACAGTAGAGTCAGAGGTCTATGAAAAGACACCAGGCAACTACTGAGCGACTAATATACAGGACTACTGTTTGTATCGTGGGCAGCTGTGCTGCTGCCATGTGAATGTCTAACTAGAGAAAGGGCACGGACAACCATTAACCCCAAATATCTGCCTGGCTCTCTCCCAGCAGCTGCACAAAGAGGCAGAGTCATCAAGAAGCAGGGCTTCCAGCAGCATCAATGCTCCAACACTCAAAGCTCCAGTAGCAGTGACACATTTAAAAATGACAACACTGGGTGACAGCAATAATGTAGACCCGATTCATCACTGACCAAAATCATTTTAACGCAGTAGTAACTGTCCAAAGTGGTTTTTTCCCCCCAAACGCTGCCGCCTTCTACGTAGGGAAGCAGTATTTTGCAACTGAAATATTGCTCATAAAAAGCGCTCAAGCTGGCAATAACAGCTGACAGTAAGTGCCGACATGTGTACACACTCAATCACTGCTGGCATTTGAAAGGCAGGAAAATGTGCGTCAGGGAGCAGAGGCTAGCAAGCTGATTATAAAATAGCTTTTTTTAGTCTCACTCGGAATACTGATAAAAATCAGACACTTCGGTTCCAACCTTGAGGCGTTTTAGAACTAGTTTCATTGAGATGGACAAGTACTGCAATCTTTAAGTACATTTCAGTACATGAACAAATAATGGAACCAACTTATTATATTTAAGTGGAATGCCACAAAAACATTGATCTGTAAAAAATGTCGGTTTTGATTAATCTAAAAGAAATACCCTTAGTAAATTACCATTTCCAAATAAAGAGTTTTTTAGAATAAAAATAAACGACTGCACATTTTAAATGCATTATAAACCGCAAAAATGTGAAAAATATACAGTGTATGTACATACATGTATCTATGTACAGATAGATTTGGACAGATTAAAAAGCCATTTTCAATCTCAGATGGAAACATTTATGTTTCACAGTCTGTATACCATTACTCTTGGTCATCGATTACCGAATTAGTTGGCAGTTATTTTAATAATCGATTAATTCTATTGTTTCAGCCCTAAAAACAGGGGAACTGAATTCAGCTCAAATTTTTGATTCATCTTAACAAGAAAATCTGTACAACTTTGACCACCAGATTGATTTATTAACATTTTAGCTGCAACATAAAGCAAAAAAGGAAACCATATGTCCAAGAACATCCGCAAAAAAGACGCATGAAGGGTTCTCACCAGACCCTTTCAGCTTAACGGCCAATTGTGCCGTCAGTTCAAAAATGATGCCGACTTTTGTGAGTGTAACAACTGTAGAAACTGTTTTTTTTTTTTGTTTTTTTTTATAAAACACATTTACCAGCTTTCATTGCACATTTTTTGTGAGAAACCTGACTTAAAGTCAGTGCTATGAAAATGTGTTATTTTAACTGATACAGTTGCACTTGTTTAAGTGCTTCCCCTACCATTATCCAAGAGGGATAGGTCTACATGCCACCCTTGTTTTATACTCCATCACCAATGCAGACTCACAGTCTGGGAGACTCACTCACATGCAGGTGAACAGATAAGAAACCTTTGAAGCCAGGGGTGGAGTGACCATAGGGGTATTTCCATAACATGAAGAGCAGATTTAGTTTTTTTCTTATAATACTGACCAAAATGAAAAAAAGAAATTATTTCTCATTACTAAACCTATTTCTAAGACACACCCCATCAGAAGCCAACTAGGTTGCTGAATAAAAATGTTTAGGTGAAACAGTTTCAATTTTCAATGTGCAGAGATATAACGCCGTCAAGACTTTTTGCCACTTTGTTTCAATAAAAGGGATATGATTATCATTAGAAATCTCTGTTTTTAGTGTAATCCAACAACTAGTGCTGGAAGCATTGTTGGGAAGGTTGCTTTAAAAGAGAAACTAGTTATAGTTACTTGTCCAAAAAAGTAACTGAGTTAGTAACTGCTCAGTGAAAGTAACTAGTTAATAGTGAAGTTACTGTAGAGCTACTTTTTAAATGTGTTAAAATATGTAAGACTTTGTGCTGTTGACAGGGCTTTTAAAAGGCTGGTTCTAGTTGCACTCAGGGGCACATTAAATCTTGCATCTATGAAGCACACAAAAGCCTTCCCCATCTACTGTACTTTTTACTAGCACGTCTTCTTCTGTCATGTCAGAAATGTTGTTTGCAATGCCCTCCATTTTTCTATCATATTCTCACCTTCCGAGCATAGCAGAGAAGGCACGCTGCGCCACCATGCAGCATAGCTAAACAGGTGGTATTTAGGTAACAACATTAAGGAGTTTATGTGTTTATATTTACAGAAGGAACGGCATAAAGTGAATCGTGCATCCTTGTTGCCATTAAACTCTGTAAATATTCCCAAACCACAGTCTGGATCAGTTATGTTTCTGCTCTAGCATACCTCTGCAGTGGCCTTACTGCTTGACAATGAACAGCTGCACCCTTGAGCAGACACCACAACGCTAAAAGAGATTCCTTTTACTCCAATGCTCTCAATTAATTAGTAATGAAAAAATTAACTTTCAATCTAATGAACCAATTATCGACAATTAAACGTAAGTTGATTATTTGTTCACATCCCTGTTTGAAACCATTGATAACTTAAAAATTAGATATTGTTTACCATACATAATCTTGGGGTAGCGGGAATTGCTGACTAGCAATGTGTGTGTCGAAGAAGATTCAAACCTGTAGGCTCAACTAAAGGGGGCCTTAGCTCACTATCAAATCCATCTGCGATTAGTCAAGATAATTCAGTGCAGACTTGAAAAGCATGATGTCATTTGAGTCAATTCAGCATTGTAACAGCTGATCAGTGGTCATTTTTGGTTTATCTGAGCTCACTACAAGGTCTTAAGTTTCAGAAATACCCTGCATCACTAAGGGCAACCAATATGTTTGTTAAACTGTATTTGCCTTATTCAGATATCAGACAGCACTGTTTGAACAATTGCTGTCACCTTGACTGCCATGTCAACCATAACAAGGTGATGTACCCCCCCATAAAACTGCATTCTAGCTCCAAGTTTCAACCTGAAACACACCATGACCCGGAAAACTGAGACAGAATGTTTGCTTGCTCTGTCCTCAGACTGTCACTAGTATAAACAAACTCTTATCCTTCACATCTTCCATCAACCTCTCCTGTTCTAAAGATCCGTCTGCTTTCAATTTCTCCAGCACCATCAATCTCCCCTTTTAGTGCGTGTCAAGTTAAGATTCAAAGCAAACATGTTGCCCTTGAGGCATTACATTTGTCCGGTTTATGTCAACATTCAATCTACAAAACTGTTACCTGCTTTTGAACAGCTTACAGTGACACAGGATCATATTAAATGTGATATATTCTCATATGTGATCATCCAAGTTTTTCTCATAAGTGCTATAAACTGTAAAGCTCGATTTATGCTCCACCAGTGAGATTTGGCTTCCCCATTCTCCAAGAAATTACCTAAAACCTGACAACTCATTTATAGGTACAATTTTAGCAGACATCTCACTAAAAGAACATCTTGTACTTTGTTAGGTCAAGTTGTTGACTTTGGTCGAGGCTTCTTCAGCATGACTGCGATCGTGTCATGAAAAAAAAAAAAAAAAAACCTTTAATCCCAACACAATGAGGAAAGGCAGACCTAGCTGCTGAGCGAACTATACCACAGGCATGTTATTTTCGAACCAGTCACTACAGTCTAAACAACTCCCATTAAAGCCAAGAGATTGCTTCTCTAGCTGTTTAGACAAATGTCCACACTGAAAATGTTTTTATCATGGCCAATAAGCTTCATGGTAATGGCACTGAAGCCAAAAGAAAACAACATGCACTCCCTGCAGCTACGCAGCGTGATCTGTCCAAATCCATTAGGGCTTTTTTCTCTCTGAACAGTTGCTTTATTTGCTTGTATAAGGGTCTTTACTCTTGAGATTAACTGTTTTTTTTCTATTGATTTTCCTCAGCTGAGGCACTGCATGACGCTGTTTATCACGGCATGGCATGCGTTTCTGTTGCATCACCTTGATAGATTAATGAGGAAAAGAGCAGAGGAGAAGTAACGACGACCTCCTGCAGCCCGATTGGATCTGAAGTTAGTGACACATTTAACCAGGACAACTGAAAAAACAGGCAAGTAAGGACATTTTTTTTTAACCGTTCATCTAAGCTTAACTATCAAAACCATATTTCCACCATAACACTCAGGTTCATCTGAAACAACACTTGGGGTATTAAAAAAAGCATCATGTTCTGTTTTTTAGCACTATCTTGTTTTGTCCCTCAGAACCTCAGAACCAAGAAACCAAACACTGGATTGGGACCCCACTGAGGACTTTAAGTTATTAAAGTACATGAATTCCTGACTAACCTCAATTTCCTTCACCTGTTGGCACTCCACAGTCTGTAAATGTTAAGTCATCCTCACACTGAGCCAGGCTGGATTTTGCACTGCCAATTTATTTTTCCAAGAAATTTTGTTTTCTTAGAACATGACTAGCAAAATTGTATTCTACGTTCTGGACATACCTGTGTCTCTTCAGGAGACGTGCAACCAGAACATACCAGCTTTGTGAAAATGTGTTCCAGTGTTGGAGCAGCTTATTACAGCCTTGCTCTAGACTTCCTCACAGAAACAGAACATTTGATGATGTTAGGAAAAACAGAAGGAGCTACAATGCTCTCAAAATTCGTGTTTAGGTTTAATACTGTGTGATAAAGTTTTAGTTGCCATGTTGCCAGGCATATAGTACAAATTTGATTGACTTCAGTGCAGCTTCACTCCTGGTCTTGGTATAGCTCTAACAATAAGTCGACTTAACCGCGCTAAATATGAAAAATCACTAGCACATTTCATGCATTTTTTGCAACATCGCTACATCTCTCAATATTTTATTTTGTTTTATTTATTCTCTATGGTGGCTGGAGAAGGAAACATAGCCTTAATTCCCCAGTGAGCAGTGACAACCCTCATCCATAAATTACTGCCGGTGGAATCTGTAACAGATGAAAATAAAGCAAAAATGAGAGAAAAGCTGTTAAAAATTACACGTTCTTTGACACAAATGAGATTTAGGAATGATCTTGTCTGTTCCCGCAGCACTAGAGCCAGCCGCCAACTGATCAGGTGATCAAGACTGATTAAGGCTACCCCTCCCCAGGAACTACACTGCCTCCCAGCAGATATGGCATTAATAATATCGCCGGCTTCAGAACTGAGTGAAGTTGGGAGTGGTTATCATTTAGTCAGGTGATATCTAACAATTACTGTGCAGCTCATTTTAGTGTTTCACTTGTAACCAAAATTAACAGTTGAGATTAATATTAGGCCACATAACAGGATAGGTTTATTTAACTTAAATGTCTAAGTGGAGCAAGGCAGAGTATATTTGGAAATTAATGTTTCCGTCAACTTTCTTATTTTAAGCCAATTCTGGAATCATAAACACAATAAAAGAAAAAGCCTGAATGTAGAACAAGCTCACCTTTTTACACTAGTTTGAAATCCTTGTTAACATTAGGCATTTCTAAAAGCACAGAGGTCAAAATAAATTGTTAACACATTTGGATCTTTCACATTTCATTGGTAAAAATACATATATTGTGAAAAATATTTAACATATATGAAATCCGTTATATTTTAAATGACTAATGCAATTTTATTTATTAAAGGTAATAAAATGACACTAAAGACAACCAACGAAGGTGTCGATTTTAATGACAGAACGTAATAGAAATGAAAAGCCAACTATTACAATAACCAGTTACAGCCCTTGGACTGATAAATGTGATAAGTACAACAAAATGTATAAAATTACAGATTTTATCCTTTGTTTCTGAAGGCTACTGTTGTTTGTTTAGTGATGTGAACAAAGGTTTTCCATTTCCTTTGCTAAACCATGTGTGGCTAAGAGACACTTTGATAAAAATAGCTTTTAAAGTAAACATCTGACAAGCTATGAGACATTTGTTGCAACATGTGCTGACAGCAAGATGAATCCAGACTGATTTTTATGAACATCAAAACAGTTAAAGATAAAGGAACCTTTATCTTCCAGAGAAACTGAGGTTCTAGCTGATCACCCATCCTTGCTTTACTGTGCTGCAACTGTGTAATTTGTGGATGTTCTCTAATTTACTCATCAATATCACAAGTGAGACTGATGTCATCCGAGAAGCAACATTTTTTTTTTTAACCCTCTTTGATTCCACAGATGACAGCGGATCCTGCGCTATGATTAGGGCAACAGGGACAGATCCTCCCACACGCTGCCACCATGCTACAGTATTGATGCGCTCTGAGGCATTCCCGCACATCACTTCTTCAAAGCCCTTTCATGCTCTACACTAAGCTCAACACAGAAACACATCTTTCTAAAAGCGGCGTGACATTTCCTCCTGAATCGGGGAGGACACTTAACTGCTTTCTTTCAACCAACTCAACAGCTTTCCGCAACAATCATTTAAGTCAAAGATTCAATTAATTAATTGTAGATGAAAAATTACCATATGCGAGTTGCAGGGAAAAGATAATCAGTGTCAGCATCAAGTGAAGCACGACTGAGTAATGAGGTCACGCTGCTTATGAGTGGATGAATGAAGACGGTATTAAAAGCAATAGTGCTTTAGACATACAAAACCGATTAACGAAGCAACAACAACCAAAAAAGCTCATCTTGAATAGACCAATAATTTGTGGGCTTTTTCTTTCTAAGAACACACACGCAGCATGATACTTTAAAAAAAAAAAAAGCAAAAGCAAATGAGACAGCATTTCTGCAGCACTAAACACTGTGCACACAGGATATAAAGACAATATCTTTATAGGCGGTGTGGGGGAAAAGCTGAATCTAACCTGGGCTCTGATCCCAGCAAAAGATGGATCACCAGTTTTATGGCAAAGCAGCAACTGTGCTACAAGGACTCACACTCTTTTCTTTACCTGGAAAATCACAAATCAGAAATCCAATCTATGTTGCAGAAACTAGTGCAGAGTTGCATATTCCTTAACAGTTTCACAGCTCTTGCCATATGCTGTACAGTCCACAAAATGGTAGCCACACAAATCCAAAGGACATATCTCGGGTTTAAAGTTGATTTCAGTTTCCCTGGTTAAGGGAAACTAATTAATGTCAATATTTCAACAATTCTCTGGGGAATCATTTTCCTTAAAACATGTATAGGTGAGAGGCCAGATGACAGACTGTAAAAACGCTGCATTTAATCTAATTACAATTTCTACTCAATACAGATTTTGTGTTTACAAATAAAGGAAAAACAAAAACTATGTTTGCAAAAGAAGTGTAAACTTAGCCATGGGGCAATTTCAAACATCCGACTTCTGCCAATGCCAGTCAGCTTTACAGTAAGTGGCCGTTATTCATGATAGTAGAAAATATTATATTATGGATTTGAGAAAACGGCCCTTATAATGGTTTCCTTAACCAAAGTTATAACAGAGTGAACATTTTTAAACTGCCTTTATGAATCCTAGCATAAGTAAAATAGCCTGAACAGCACACAAAATGTGTAAATAATTCAGATCCTTCCTGAACTCTGAGATTTCCACAAAGCTTTTTATAGTTCTACATTTAAAATGTCCAGCATGACAAATGGAGGCTGAAAGGTCAGCAAGAAAGAAAACCAACACCCCTTGCTCTTTTCTGCTCAGTCTTCTTGTTATCTGCTAAAAGTCTTGCTTGCTCTGGCAGCCTGAACGAACCTTTGACATGTCAACCTGTCTCAATGTGTTATCATATGATGCGTTTTCATTTCTAAACAGTTTCCTCAGACGTTCTATTTGAAACCCCCAAGATCCTAAAAGCAGACGACTTTGATTCTACATTCCTCAGAAACCAATTCGACAAGAAAGAACAGGTACAGTCCTGCTCACCATTATTGGCATCCCTTCATGTTTTGCATAGCTGAGTGAATATCTTCAGAAATAAATGCAAATGTTCAAAACTTAAATCAGCAGTATCTTTCAATTTGAGGTCCAAAGTAATTTAACAAAGACAATTACCATTTCA
>JAUZNJ010022228.1:0-17019 GCA_034780135.1 Jordanella pulchra | reverse complement strand
GACATAGTTAAAAGCAAAGAGAAGAGAACAAAACTAGTCTTATGGAAAGGAAATAACTCCGTTAAAAAAACATTGATACAAATGTCTAGACAATAGATATTGTAATTTAAATGTTGTCATATACTGTAGTTATCTTGAAAGAAACGTAAAGAAATATTCTGTTTTTAATGCAATGGTATCATGTGCACAAGGACTTAGTTAGGCTTTATTTTTCCTTTTATCCTTCCAAATGTAGGTTTGCTAACCTGCTCTGGGATTTTTCTAACACAATCCCATCAGCTTGAGTCGACCAATATATCTGCATCTTTAATCATGTTTTCCTGTTGTTTGTTCTCCATAGATATCCTTCCTAATTTGTTCTTGCTTCTCTCTGGTCAGTGTATGGATTTTAGCTTCATCTCCTCCAACCTGCTGACTTTTCTTTAATAAATGTTTAAATATGTCCCTGCAGCTTCAGTTTAATTACTGAGCAGCCGCAGCTAAACTCTCTGGGGAGGCAGAGGGGAAAGAGGAGGAGGAGAAAATATGCACACAGAGAAAGAAAGAGCAGAGTTTGTGCTAAATTAGAACAGGCGGGTGACATTTTCTCATTCAGAATAGCAGGAAGGTGAGATGTTATAGAGCAAAAGTAAACAGTTTATCTAACTGTGAGCCCATCAGCTGACAGGCTTGTCCGTCCACATGTCCTTACATAAATGTCTCTGCTCTAGTAGCCCTCTGTATGTGCCTGTGTGTGCTGTGCACATGCATTACATAACTGTGGTGGATCTTTCTTTTCTTAACAGAAAGATGACAGTTCGTGGACCAAAGTTCCCAAAGTTTTAAAGGGACACTGAACATTTACAGGAATGCTCTGAGGTTTTAACGTTGCTCCAAAGAGACTGACTCTTAGTAATTCTTGAAGTGGACTAGAACTCTAGTTTTTTCAAGCTTTCTGGAAAACATTTAAGGATTTTCTTTTAATATTTGCACAATTTTTTGCTGACAGTTTTGGATGAATTTAATAAATAAGCCTAAACAGATGCGTCCAAAGCAAAGGAATGCTGGTTTGCAATAATGAAAAGCCTGATCTTAAGACTCCACTTCTTGTTTTTTGACCAACATTGTGCAGATAAATTTTAATTTTTTTACACAGTACCAGCAGAGAGTAAGCTGTTGGTATAAAGTAAGCAATCATCTAAAACCTCTGGTTATCATAAGACATTTGAGCACTTATTATAATTTAAATTGTATGGCAAAACGTTTCAGCTAGATTCTAATAGCAAATTATATCAGGCTCATTTTTTTATTAAACAAGTGACTGGAAACAACTGAATACACATTTCTGGATTAAAACCCTACTTAATATTTAAATGCTGTCATAAATGGTTAAACTTTCTATATTCGAACTATTTTGTAGTTTTTGTTTTAGGGGAAGGAATTAAACTTCGCTCTGGATTTTATTTTACTTAACTTTAGGCTGAGGTTATTTACATTTAGTGTTTCATGTAAAATATCCTGTCTTTGAATTTTTAAATAATTTTAACTTAATTTTAGACGTATGACTCTTAAGGTCTTGTTTAAAGAGAGCAAAAAAAATAAGTTCCAAACTTCAATCCTTTAATGTCAGAATTTATATACATTTATACAATAAAAACAATCTGTGATGTTTCCCACATTTTACACATAACATGAGATCTGGAACATTTTATCAACATTGGTCATAATTTGCCATAAATAATCCAATAACTTTTCCAATCTCAGATATGGAGACAATTTTCTAAACAGGATAAAATGGTTATTGATATGTGCTAATTAAGGTGATTGTTTGACTGTCTTTTTTGCACTGGATATTTTGTGTTCAAATGAAGGGAAAAATATTTCATATAATATTTTAATAAATTACTTTTATTGTTGGTTTGTATTGAACTGTGACTCAAACCGTATGTTTTACACGCCTACCTAAATACATGTCAGCATCAACTGGAACAAAGAGATGCTTAGTGGATGTTTTATTTGAGAAAAGTTGATCATTTCGATGAAACACATTTGAACCTTTACCTAAGAATTGTGGAGTTTTCCATGATACTGCCACCTGTGGCCAAAATACAGAACTGCAGCCCTTTTTTTTTTTTTTTTTTCACCTTATCAGGAGTTGCTGTCGGTGTCTGAGTTGAGCTGGAAGTCGGCAGCTTCTGAGTATCCACCAATCCTTCTTGAATATAAAGCTTCAATTGCTTGCTAGGTCAGAACCTTTTAACATGAACACATTTGACGTCACATCCGCCAAACGGCGCGGGAACTTCAGACCCAAAATAAATGAAGGAAATCAGGCTACAGGCTAATAGATGCATCGGTGCTGAACTACTGAGGTCTCAGCCTGATATTCAAACCATGTTTTAGTCATCAAATAAAAAGGCTATTTAAAAGATGTCTTTCAATAAAAACTTCCAGAATGTCTCTTTAAGAAAGTTAAGGCATATCGTCTAAGATCTCTTTAAGTGACGGCAATAAAAACTGGAGGCAAAGTAAGAAAAACTGAGGAATGATCTGAGGACTCGTTCCACAGTCCTACAGCTTCACATCGTTGTTTCTGGAAAATTCTTGAATTAACTGGACCAGCAGTAGCAGTGACTACTGGGTTGTGGTAGAAAACACTGTATGGTCAGTAAGTGTTATTTGCAGATACCTCAGCTTTCCTCCTCTGTGGCGTTACATAAGATCTACCCACTACCTAAACTTCAGATGTAATAGAACATGGATAACTAATACAGAGCTCTTAGATTCAGCTGATAAATGAGCATAAAAAGGTACATTTTTATCTAGCTTCTCTATCTTATCTGTCCACCAATGCCACCAGCGTTTAAGTATTTTTGACTGCGGAGGTGAAGCTTAAAGTCCAGTCTCCTTTCAGTTCACAGTTCTGTGGAGGAGTCCGGCCAGTTTGAGCTGTCTGTCCTTTGAGGTTCAGACAAAGAATAAATCCTCCCCCTCTCACATCACCAGCGCAGACATTACACGGAGAGACAGCTAATTAATCGGCATCAAACTTCCCCGCTCTCTCCCTTGGCAGCGAGGGTGGGAGGGGTACAGAACAGCAGCAGCAGCCATAAAAATGAACTGCATCCTTCCTGAGCACAGAGCAGCAGCAGAGAGCTACTGTCATCAGGGGGACCGGAGGAGCAAGAGATCCACTTTCTTTGGACACGTTTCTGTTTTCTGATGGCGGATTAGCCGTTCTGAGATAACTACGAGCTCGAAGGGCTAGAAGCAGTTTTCACATCTCAGAAGCTGGTGGATGGAGTTCAGCATTCTCATCTAAAGTCTCAAGTGCGCACTCAGGAAGAAGAAAGCACTAATTGGGCTGAGCTCTGTGATGGTGGATCTGGATTGGTTTAAAGCAGCATCCTGTGTCTGAAGGCACTTTAACTTTGGAATCATCTTTTATTTAGATTAGGTTTAGGCTCAAAGGGGATGTGTTTATTGAGACAGATGTTTTCTCTGTGAAGTGGGCAGGGTCTTCTATGGCTTCTTCATTATGGCCCAACCAAAACCTCATGGTTTCTGCTCACTTTTTCTGCTGCACTTTGAAGCTTGAAGGTTTTTCTTGAGTTCTCCTCTGTTGGTCATATTTGGAGCCCAGCAGAGTTTGACGTGGATTACCAGCTGGTTGTTTTTCTCAAACAACGTGATGTTCATGTCTGTGTGGCACGCTAAGAAGATGGGCAGCAGGTTCCTCAATAATGTAAGGAAAGCCAAGAAGTATCGACGTCATACGATGGTAGGAAACATTTAGATTGTTCACTTTCTGCTTGCTTATTTCAACCAATATGAAGCTTTAGGCTGTCATTCACAGGATCTAGTGATCGAAGCTCGTTCTGTGTACAGTGTGGGTGGAGAAGTCAGCTCCTATCTAATGGCTCATTATTTTAGACACATGTATATTATTCATATAAACATTAAAACACATTATATTTATTAACATTCATGAAGTTAAGATCATCCAACCCCAAAGAGAGTCAAAGCCAAACCAATGGTAGAGATGTTAAATGTGCTGTAAAAATTATTTTAAAATAGCTTTAGCTGCAAATGTTGAAAACAAATCTGTCTGATTAGCAGGTGGTTAAAACAGAGCTCCAAGCTAATTGGTCACACTAATTCCTTCCTTCAAACCCTACATTTATGGAAGTCCTCCAACACATGCCAATGGTCTAATTCATTCATTTTAAAAGGATTTTAAAAAACTACATCAAGGCAGGGAGATGAATCCAGTTAAACATTAATTAACTAATCATTAACTGCAGGCAGAGTTGGAATAACGTCCTTCCTTCTCGATGTTGTAGCATTAAAAACAAAACATGGAAATATTTGATTTACTTTGGCACATAGGAACCCTGGTCACACTATGGTGAAGTGAAAAAAGAATAAAAAAAACTTTATAATTACAATTAAATGCAGTCAAGACCTTCATTATATGTGCTGTGCCTTCAACGGGTCTTTAGAAGAAAAAAGTCACAGTCAAGGTGTTTCGTGACTGAGATAAGGGTGAGACTCTGAATTCAGGCTCTCATGACCAGCTGTGACATCACAGCTTCCAGTTTTTCACAACAGTGATTCAGCAACAAAGTTTCTGCAGAACAACCAGAAATCTGACTCAGCGCAAACAGCTGCAGTCTTTAATCTGCTTCTGCTGGCAGTGTTTTCAGTCGGCCTAGTTTAGGCTATTTGCTGTTTTAATGCCGTTTTGCAGCATCCAAAACTTTATTAGTTTTTATGTCTTAGTTCATTTGTATACACAAGCAGATGGCATATTGGATTAGATGAATAACTGTCTGCAGCTGTCGGAGGCGAACACAGTGATTTCTGGTTAGTGTAGGGATTTGCTAAAGGCAGACAACACAATTCAGTTACAGATATGTGTCATAGTGGTAACTTGGGTTTTAAGTCCCAACCCTGTGGTGCACCATTCTCTCTTTGGCCTTTTCTGTACTATTAATGTCAGCAGAGGCAGCACTGACCAACAAAAACTAACAAAAAACATTATATTGCCGTCTGAACAGTAAGGGAAGAAGATCTGCTGTGATTACAGCTTGTAGGGACTCCTGCATAAGGACTGCACCAGCAATGAGTGCAATAGGAAGGTGGCAAAAGCTGCTGGGATTTTACAACATAACATGTTTATACCAGTTTCTTCAAAAGTGTCAAACATGCCAGAAGAAATCCCTTGATTTCCTTCAAGATCTTTTATAGAAACAACCATAGAGGTCTGAATACTAAGTGCTTACTGCTTAGTAAATATAGCAGTTGAGTAGCTGGGTTTGCACTGCAGTCTCAGTTATTGTAAGTGGACTGATAGCTGCCACGCTCACCATTAAAATAGTGGAGGAATACTTCAATAATGAAGCAAATTATGGTTCCATGTTTCCCTGAATCATAGTGGAACTGAGAGTAAAGTTAAAGATTTCAACAGTCATTAATCAAAATACCTTGATCTGAACATCCAAACCAAATCCTTGTATTAATATATATTAACCATTTATATATGTGACATTTATAACAGCTACATGGTTGAATCATTGTACAGGCTGTTACCACCAGCCTTTTAGTGTGTGTTGATTGTTTAGGTTTGAACTGTGAAAATACGTTTGCTGCATATACAGGACTGTAGTGGTGGTGTGGACGATGAATAGTAATGCTGCCTGTAGAGACATGCCAGAGCTTGGCTGAATAGGCTGTGCTAAAATATAGGTGGGCAAGAGCAGCCAAGCCCTGTAAATCCTCACAGCCCTGATGCTGAAAGACTTGACAGAGTGGGATAGAGGACACTGTCAAATTCCCTGCAGGGAAATCTTCTGCACTGTAGGCTTCGTTTCTGCCGGCTATACTTATTATCTTTTCCTCCAGATAAAGATGTGTTTGACGTAGTGTTCTGCAGAGGACCCAGGCTACATAATGAAGCTTTACAGAGGCCCCATTACAATCGAACAGAGAGCAATAAAACACACAAAGCTATTTGATGCAAGCATAGGAGGACTTTCTTTTTTCATATTAGATACAACAAGTCTACCAAGCTACACTTTCACCTCCTTTTATTGTGTCCAAGACAACATTTCATTTCCCTTTGTGATAAATACACTATTTTTGAATTTAAGTTGAATTGATGATTTTAATGTTATGGGTTGGTGGAGGAAAATGATTTTTGTTATTAGTTCACGGTGTTACTTCATAGTCAGGGTAAATGTTAGTGCACTGTGACTTACTGCTTGCATAATGAAATACATTACATTATTTGTTATGATATTAAGTCATTTCAGTTCAGTTTATTTATTCATTTATTTCCAACTACATGTCATCTGAAGGCACTTTACAGAGTCAGAACCGTCAGATTAGTTTAATGTTTCTGCATCAAGTCATTGACTTGCAAGATATGCTTCTCCTGGATGAGCTTGCAGCAATGATTTTTACTTGCATTTAGTCATTGAGTCTTCAGCAATCCCTCACACCCAGCAAGCATGTAGCAGCAGTGGAGAGGAAAACTCCCTTTTAACAGGAAGAAACCTCCAGCAGAACCAGAACCAGGCTCATCTGTTGATGAAGACTGGGGTTCAAGGAGACAGAAGCAGAGATAGAAAAGCTAACTATTAGCTAGCTAACTGTTAGCTAGCTCCATAGGCAGCCCGTCCAGGAAAGACACAGCCAGACAGACGAGCTCCAAGCAGCTCCAATGTCAGAGGATGAAAGAGAACATATCCAGTTAGTCACAGTAGGAGAAACAGGACTAAACACTGAAAAACAGGCCAAGCTCCAATAACTATAAACCAAGGTGTTGATGGCAGAAGGTCAGCTGGCATTTCCATCCAGAATGTAGTCACAGCCGAACAGGAACAGACCAGATGAAGCTGCTATGAGAAAAAAACAGAGAGAGGAAGGTAATAAGTGTAACTTAACAAATGCTTCAGAATGAGGAAAACTGGTCCCTTTGTCCTCCAGCAGTATAACCATATAGCAGCATAAGTATAGAAAATAGCTCAGGTTAAGTGACTCTTTTGAATGAGATATAAGAAAGGTAGAGCCAAGGAAAAGTGAAGAGCAAGGTTGTCTGTAGATAACAGGAAGGCTGGGCAGGAGACAGCAAAGCTGCTCTTACATTTCCTTAAAGGTTCAACCTTTTTCCTAGATTCAGAGATAGGTATAGCCTTTTGTCTAGATTAAACAGACCGTTTACACTGACCAATGCCAACTTTGCTAAATGCTAACATACAGTAAAATGAGACAAACGTATTATGAATTTTGTTTTAAAATGTTAGAGAATCCCAGTTTGAAGCTGGCTAATATTTTACACAACAGTGAAGGTCTCACCTGCCTCTGAAATAAATATGTTATTATAAGATAAATCATATCATAAAACAGATGTCTCTTTGCCTCTTTTTTCACAATTCTGGAGAAACATAAACAAGCGACATCTGGTGTCAATCACCTCTCTCCTTTAAAATTTAATGTACAATTCAGAATCACAAAAATCAGGGGTTAAAGCCGATTATTAGCTTTTGTTTTTCCACAACAATTTGAATATCTGAAGCACATTTCTTCCTTGTGGCATCAAACTCTCTGTTAAAACCATCTGTTCAATACTGAGATTTTAAAAATAGCACAGGCAGGTTGCTGCATATTTTACACATTAATATTCACTTTACTTTGTAAAGTTCTTGGCAGGATATTAGTTGATACAGAACATTTCTTAATTGCAGACATTATAAGTCCACTCTCTGCTTTGTAGGTTTGAGCACAAGGAACAAACACAAATGTCAAGAAGAATTAATTTAACAAACATATCTAATTCACTGCTGTTTAAGTTCTGCTGAGTGGTGCAGTGTGTTAATATGTGATTGTTTTAGGAAATAAAAAAGTTAATGTAGCTCTGTAGATATTATATAATTCTGTTAAAAAAAACCTCAAAGCATATTTTCTTGTTGATTCACCCGTTATCCTGAACAAATATGTTACAAGGAAGTATTGTGATAACCTGCATTATATGGCTGTTTATTCCCTTTAATTCATACTTTTTAAAAAACCTCTTTTGATTTAGTTTGATAATTCAGCCTTAAGTTAAATCATGATTTATTAATTAGGATTTTATTCGTACTTTTTTTTGCATTGTTTAGATAAGGAGTGGATATAAATGATCAGATGGAGGAACTAGTCAGGTTGGAGGCTACAGAAAACATCCACTCCCATGAATATACCACAGAGTGAGGACAGTCATTAGTGGTGCAGTCAGATCACAAACTGCAAACAATTGCATTGGTTTGGTTTTCTGTGAAACTTTAAATATTCTGTCCCCTTGATGCTGGAAAATGTTTTGAAATGAGAAACTTTGAAGTAGCATCACCAAAACCTCATTTCTTTCATTTCTCAGCTTGTTCTTTGTCCTTAGTTACTCGTATGGCTCAGTTTTAAAGATGGTGTCTGGAGAGAAAATGCACTTTTACGTTCAAAACACACTTTTTGCTCATTTAGCACCGTCAAACATATTGAGCTCATCAATTCTTTAATTCCTGCTGCTGTGACTTTACAACATTAACATTTGTCATTCCTCCTAAACGATTAAACAGCACAGGTATTTGACACTCTTTGTACGAAGTCAGCAATAAAAGTATTTTAATTAAAAGCTATGGCAGATATAGAGTCTGCCTGTGCAGCGCCGAAGGATTGTTGCTGGCAGGCAGTTTATCTTAAAGCTGGGAAATGAATTAAGTGTGGCTGTTTGGTTGTTTGTGTGTGTCGCAGCTGTCAGGTCTGTGAAGGTCAGCAGGCTGGTTTCATGCTGCTCTCTGCTGCTGTAAGCACTTTAGATGCACTGTCTTCTCCATGTTAATCAGTGTGGTGAAGCACAGGATGTGCTTTCCAATGAACCACGGCCTCACAGCGTGTTTCCATCTTTCCAGAATACCTCGTTGATAGGATGCATCCTGGACGGAAACATGGAGGAACCATAATGGATCTAATGAGAGAAGTGATGAGGACGGCTGATTATTATGCAGCCGTACGCCTTCTGATGTGACCAAGCATTTAGTGTTTCTATTACGTTGCATCTCCCAGGAAAGACTCCTGGGTGAACAAAGATCAGTGATTTTTCATTAATGGATTTGATGAACCTGTCGTTTTATGACCCAAAATCCATTTTGTTATAATATCAGGTCACAGCAGAGGAACCAGCATTGACTGGAGCTTATAAGGCATAACTGAACAACATCTTCAAACATAAGCTAGTAAAAGAGGCCTATTTTAGCAGGGTATGTTTTTATGCAGAATATCCACCACTGAATGAATCTTTACCTTCTTTAGTCATAAGATCAGAAAGAAACTATAGATTGATCTTTATTTACCAGGAATCCAGAAATAAATCTTTATAACTACAATTCTTTGAAGGTTTTCTTTCATATTCTGAAACCTAAAAACAGAAATTAAGTTGTGTTAAATTCCTGAAACCATTTTATGAATAAGACTCACAGACGGTTAATAAATAGTTATGTTATCAATTCATCTGTAAGCACCTAATAACTCATTCATAAGATTTTATTAAGTATTTAACTCTCAGTTAAATGTGCTGTTTGCTAATGATCACTGTGCTCACACTCAACACTAGATGAGTTATAAAAAGGAACTGGTTTGTTTTGTCTCTTGCTCGCCTTCAATCATTGCTTGATAAACATGAATGAGTTATAAATTGTTTATAGATTATTTAACAGCATATCTATAAACTATGAGCCATTTCTAGGGGCAGCCTTATTGTAAAGCGTTACTTTTTTCTTCAACCATAAGCCAAGGCGTTCTTTTACAAGAGATATCTACAAACATAACTGTCAGACTTTTGTCCAAAAGGTTTTGTTGTTTTTGCAGCTTGGTGACTTTTTAGAAAGAGAGTCTAAAGATTTCTGCCTCTGTTTCAGGGAAACCCAGATTATCAGATGTTTTCACAGATATAAATCTGAAAGGTGTGGCATGCATTTGCACTCATCCCTCCTCCTTAATATTCCGTAATGAATGCAGTCCAACTAAATAGGTGAAGAAGTTAGCTAATGAATGGAGTTAGAGGCTTTAGAGGATTTGAGGAAATTAGTAAATAAAGATCAGGATGAATATCAAGAAACACAGCAAGGAAAGTAAGGAGAAGAAGAAAGCTGTTTCTGACCAAAAACTATCTGAAAGAAGTTTAATTTGTATTTTTTCCACAAGCTATAGATGAAGCACAGCAGAAATGAAACATTTTGGGAGCAGAACTGCACTCTGGGAAAACCCTGAAGCCAATCAGAGCAGATGGGACAATGGATGAAGGTGATTTCAGGGCAATCATTAAAGCTTTGAGACTGGAGATCAGGTTATGAAGGTCTTCAACCTTCAGGCAGGAAAACAACTGAGAAACATTCAGCAGCAGCTCCACTGGAACGGCTCTCATCAAAGCATATTTGTGCACAGCTGAGGTCCAGAGAAAAACCAGTCTGAAAATTATTTCACAAAGGCTTTAAAATATTCTCCACTGACACCAAATCACATGTGGCTGAACTGCTGACATGTTGCAAAGGATGATGAGCAAATAGTTCAGTTCCTGGATGTGCAGAGTTGGTACAGATCTCCCAGGTGAAGACCTGTAACCTGTCACCTCCACAAACTGTGAAAGTCCGTATCCTTCAGCTTCCTACTAGTTATCAGATGTTCGTCTCATCTTTGCCTCTAAAGAAGCCGAGGACGAATATTAATCTCATGACACTTCAGACAAACTGAGATGGAACAATTCAACAAACCTCTCTTCTCACAAACCCACAGATTTTTGTCGCAGCACTTCGTCCTTGACGAATACCTCGTTTAAAGCTGATACCTGGTTGGTCCATTTATTCTGCACTAATGATATTGACTGGTACATTGCAGCTCTAGCCAGATTTCTAAACGAACGATCGCTGGGATGGCGGCCATTGTTCTCACAGAGGATAATTGGCCTAACAGTGTCTTGACACCATCTTTTCCCAACTCTGTATGTCCTCTTCATCCTTGGAGCATGCTGGAAGGCTGCCATTGTTCTGCCACTGCTGCTGCATATTACAGTTTAACTCTGTGGTTTTTTAAACAGATCTGCTGGAGAGGAGGTGGACATCTTTGTCCTTGGTATTCATAAAACTGCCATTTACAACAGCAGTATATGGAATGTAATTAGGCCAGCAGGCGCTGCAGCACAAAGCAAACACCAAGAAGCTGAAAGTGAACAAAGATTTGTGTCCAGCGCTGATTATTTTCCAGTCTGTAATGGATGGGATAGCAGTAAATAGATGTGGAGTGGTGCTGTCTGTCTTTTAGCAGAGTGAGAAGCGTGTCATCATGGATAAAGAGCTGAAAGGACGCGGCGCTCAGCTGTTCCTGCAGCTTTCAGCCTCATACTGGAGCTTTTGCGTTTACTTTGTGTCATTAATGCTTTTTTTCACTCTCTGCCTCCAGGGAAACACTCCTCCTGTGGTGGTGAACACTGACACACTTGATGGCTCGCCATACGTAAGGATAACATTTAAAGCTCCTTATTTTATTCTTTCTTTTTCCTTCAGCTAGCTTGGATTCCTTAAAACCTGTTAAAACCAACTTGCTTTTCTTTTTATATTGACTCTATTACACGTAGTGCTTCACTGATATAACATCCCTGCACATATTGTTCTGTTTTAAATGTAGATAAACCACCTTTTATGGAAGGATGGATGGACAGAAGTAGAAAATATAACAGAGCCTGTGTTTGATGCTGTTGTTTTTATCAAGCTGCAGGAATTAAAAACTTTTTTTTATCTGGGTCAGAACCTAAAAACAGTAATTATGAAAGTTTTCTCTCTCCTCTGGGATGTTTTTAATTACAGCAGCACGGCTGGTATTATTAGGTTGTTTTTTTTCAGTCTGAGGTGAGATCAGGCTAACAGAGAACCGCTGCCTCAGTCAATCACAAACACTCGTTTACATTTGAACAATGATGATGCAATCCAACTGGTTGAGTGCTTTTTCTATAATAGAAATATAGTGTGTAAAAATGTAGATTTTCCTCTCTATGACAATGACTTCCTATGGCAGGTAAATGGGACAGAAGGAGAAATTGAGTATGAGGAAATCACTTTGGAAAGAGTGAGTCTGGGGTTTTCATGTCTTATCTTTTTCCTCATATTTTTGCTTTATGATTTCTCACTAGTATCCAACATCAGATGTCAGAAGGTTTATGTTTGCGTCTGCAGGGCAACTCGGGCCTGGGCTTCAGCATAGCAGGGGGTACAGACAATCCTCACGTAGGGGACGACCCCAGTATCTTCATCACCAAAATCATACCAGGCGGTGCCGCTGCTCAGGATGGACGCCTCAGGTGGGATTTCCCTCGAACCTTTCAGGACTCAGGAAGAAAACCAGCATGCATGAAGGTTCCAGGGACAGGAAGGCTAAAAATGTCTGTTTTTAAGTGTCTGCTCTGCTCATCAACATTTGAGAGGGACCTCAAACCGCTTTGTTTGTTTCTCTTAGTGTTAGTAATCATTTACATTTTAGAAAAGTAACTAAGTCTAAATTATTTCTTCTCAAACCATAAGCTCAGTAAAAGTGCAAAATAATTACAGTGGCAGCTAATTTTAGTTGTGAATATGGTGCTTTTACCTAATGGGTTGTGAAAATTAGACCTTTCACATCTAATTAAAAATTAAAGTTCAAGGCGTTGAATGCTGGAGGAGGTCATTATCATCCTGTGCAATAAAAGCTTCATTTTCCTGCTAAATACAATAAAAGCTTTGTTTCCCTCATGAAGACTGGTAAATAAGCAGCTCACCTCTCAGAATACATAAATGTACTTTTACACAGTTTCCCTGATTATGCAGCTTTGAGGCATCTTTCTATTTTCAACTGACCTAAAAATGTCTGAAATGACTGTTTAAAGCAGAAAGAGTCTGAACGACGATGGCAGTTTGTGTAAAAGAAACATTTGCTCTGAGATTATTGCTTTTTATGCCATTTAAAGCACAGAATACAATAATACTGACCAACATCGTATGCTGTTGTGTGAACATTAAGAAGATCAGAACTAAAATCTAAGCTGTTAACAAACTCCTGAGGGAGGAACAAGAAAACAGGCATCAGCAGGGATGGTGGTTTCTGTTTTTAAAACTCCTATAATGTCTGAGTTAATGGTGACAGAAAACCTGAGGGACTTTCAGAAAAATCCTAAAGGTTTTTATAAAACTCCAAACTCCTGTCTGGAGTTTTATAAAAACCTTTAAATGTTGTTTGGATCATAAAGATGAGGAAGAGTCAATGATGAACCATCAGTTATCTGGCAGATTTGATTAGATTAATATTAGAATATGTTTTGTTTTTCACAAATAGTCTATGATGTCATGCATCTGGTTTCCAGGGTCTTTGAAAGAGAAAAAATGCCCAAAGCATCACAGATCTTCCACCATACGTTACTGCAGGGGTTCCCAAACCTTTCAATAAAAGTGAGCAGAGCCCCAGACTGGCGACCCCCCACAAATACATCCAATTATTTGGCTCTATATTATTATACAATTAAAAAAATACATTTTTCAAAACACTTATCTTTAAAATCATATATAATTGATCATTTTTAAAAAGGTTATTGATTAGTAGAACATTTAAGTCTTTAAAAGTACATTTTATAATTTAATAGTATATTTACTGTGATATTGGAATTAATATAAAAATAAATAAGTGACATATTTCATATACATTCCTAATATGTATTTCATGATACATTTGGGCCTCCGTTCACCTCTGGGATCACATCACGATAGTAGTGAAAATCGTCTCATGATCCTCGCCTCAGTGTTTCGCGTCCCTCCATGGGGTCCCAATCCCTACTTTGGGAACATTTTCTCCATCTGGGTGAAGCACAGTTGGATTCATGTAGTATTTCTGCTTCCAATGTTTCAGACTATGACAGCAGATCGGTTACGATTCTTATTGGAGTTTAGCAGCACTCTTCAAATGATCATTTAAATGTTTTCTGGGGCTTATCATGTTTCCCCTCCAATGATGAAGAACCTTTATTTGAGGGGTAAACCCTGCTGGATTTTGCTATAAACACCTCAATGGTTTAATGCCACAGAACCACAGATCCTCCTCTTTACTTTACAGTATTGGAGAGTGTTTTCTCCTGCAGGTTGTTGCTCTGCTTAATATAGATGGGGAGCAACTCATGAGCTCTAAACTACAAATGTGTTAAAAACATAAGATAATAATATCCATGTGTTCAGTTATCGGTGTAGCTATTAATACCTCTGGTAACTATAGATAACGACAAAACTATAAACTTGTGAGATTCTTCCATAAACCATCATTCAGATGTTTGGATCTTAATCAGCATCTGTCAAGTTTTTAGTTAAAATGGGGTCTTTGAAGGAGAAATGGGGCCACAGCATCTTTCATATGTATAAGTTAGTTCATTGTATAACTGAATTTAGAATGCTTAAATGGTTTGTAGACTTATTTTAAAGTCTGTCGGGGTTTTCTGTCACTATGAATTATCTCACATTAAATGTATTTTTGATCTAAGATGGAGACGTTTGCTGGTGGAGGATCAGTTCTGATCATTTTACTACATCAGCTCATTCTGTCTTCTCACAGTTTATGTTTGCATCTTTATTTGCTCTCTCTAGTGTGAACGACTGCATCCTTTTTGTGAATGATGTTGATGTGAGGGAGGTGACACACAGCCAAGCTGTCGAGGCCCTGAAGGAGGCAGGTGCTATTGTCCGCCTCTACGTTCTCCGCAGAAAACCGGCAGCAGAAAAAGTCACTGAAATCAAACTAATCAAAGGGCCTAAAGGTACGTGGGGAGACTGCAGCGTGTAAACCTTCCACCCTTTTGTGTGGGCTCTCTGATGCCATGTTCCCAGCTAAGCTCTGCCCTCAGGATCGTACAAATCTGCTCTGTGTTAACCCACATTCTCTGCTCCCCTCGTCTCTCTCCTTTTCTCAGGATTAGGTTTCAGCATCGCCGGAGGGGTGGGAAACCAGCACATACCGGGAGATAACAGCATCTACGTCACCAAGATCATCGAAGGAGGGGCGGCTCATAAAGATGGGCGCCTGCAGATCGGGGACAAGATCTTAGCGGTCAGTCAGTCAAACATTATGAAGCACACCCCCCCACTACAAACCATCTGAGACCCACATCTTCTGATGGAGTGCGATGAATATTCACACATTTACACACTCACATATTGTGTGCTGGAGAAGCAGTGATGTGTCCAGAGACAAGATAATTACAGCTGTGATTTCTGCTGCCAGGCAATACCTCCACTTCTGTCTTAATATGTGTAGGAATAAATGCTGTAAATATTTATGTGGAGTGCAGCTGCAATGATTCTCAAGCAGCATTACTGCCATCTGCTGGGCAAAACTGGGAATCACACAACCACTAGGAAGTGCTTTTTTTTTCCTTTTTGTTTCAATTTCCTTTGAATAATAAACAAACAGGAAGCTTCCAAATAAAATAAACCAGATAAATTAGTTCCTGAAGTGTAAAATATATCTAAAAGAAAAAACAAACAAAAACCTACAAAAATCAACAAACAGAAAGCGAAGGTGAGAGGGTCGGAAAAAACATACAGCAGTGATTATAAGTCTTTTAAAGGACAACAAAACTTCTAAAAAAGATTTTCAAACCACAAATTGTAAATCGGATTTCTCCCCAAGTCTAAACAGACCGTGGTATTTCTAACGCATTGCACATGTGGAGGGGATGCAGAATTGTTCCACCTCAGTGAAAAAGCTCGTCTGGCAATAAAAGATTATAAGGTTCAGATCCCGTTGGCTGCAGAAGGACGATTTTCTGATAGAAAATCATACATTTCAGCCCTGGAAGGTGGTTTGACTGTTAAAAAAGATTGTCTGGAGATTTTTGAAGACATTTTGCTGTCATACTATTGACACATTGAAACAGAAACAGTGTAAAGATGCTGAACCAAATTTGATAAACGGTTGAAGGAAAATCAGCAAAACATTTGAAAGTTTTACCGCGTCACATGTGTACTGCATTATCTGTAGTTAAAAGGACAAAAATAATGATTGGGCTTTGAAATCAGAAGGACTCAAGACAAAAAATGTAAAACCTTCCATTTTAAACCAAGCACAACATTGACTCAGATTAAATCATAACGGCTGAGATGCTGCACCAAAGACAGCATGTTATAACAGGCTGATCGGAAAAGGAACCTCAGGAAAACATAAACTAAAAAACAAAAACATTAATATCAACAACTTTTAAGATTCTTTGTTTGACAAAAGTAATGTAGCTCATAAAAAAACAAACCTACTCCGCTGTGTGACCCTACTTTTTTTAAGAATCAAATAGATCCTGTTATGTTAATCTTACAGGAGTAATTAGTTTGAAATTAAGTTATAAGCAGCTAATATTGTAACTTACTGACAGACTGAAGCTAAAGCCTTTCCAGAAAAGAGCCGAACCCAAAGCAGACGTCTGCTGTTAAACTGGCAGCGTCTTTTTATTGGCTGGTTATCCATTAAAGGTATTATTAATTAACCTCATAACATCCACCTAATTTGAAGTAATCCTCACCTATTTTTCATACTCAAATGGAAAAGCAAATAACTAAGAATCTTTAAGGTCAAATAACTTGTGTGATACATCACCTCATTGACAGCTATCACCTTCTAGTTTCTGAAAATATAAATGAGAACAGTGTGACTAAAACACAGCCTAAACCGCAGCAGTTCAAACATGACTGTTTTTGGGGGTTTTTCTCTCTAAAATAATAGGTCTTTTTAGAATAGCAATAACAAAGACATGGTTGATAGCAGGCGTGTGAAACTACATTACATTTATTCTGCATCAGGTCAACAACAACTGTAAAAAAGTCAGACCTCCAGGTATAACAGAGTTATGGGACTTTTAACCTCTGATGCCACCAGTGTCTCCAATTCTCTTCAAATGTACCAAATGCTTTTACTGTTTGACCCATCAAATCACACTGAAGTACTTTGATGAACACA
>JAUZNJ010022227.1:0-42700 GCA_034780135.1 Jordanella pulchra | reverse complement strand
TTTTTATTGTGTTATTAAAACACAAACACACACACACACACACACACACACACACACACACACACACACACACAGTGATGGCAGTCAGCAATGACAGGAGAAAATGTCACACAGCCACGACTCTAACAAAAACTAAAACGCTTCAGAGGCACACCACAAATGGCATGATGGAAGAATCATGCTGATGAAACTAGGGTTTAAACTAAAGTGAATCAAATTACACTTTAAAATATAGGTCAATTTAAATTACAAAATGATTTGCCTTCTAAAAAGCTGTTATTGGAAAAAAAAAATCCATTTCCTAGCATTTCAAGTATATACACATCCAAACTGACAGAATGTATTCACTAGAAGGATATTTCAACAGCCTGGTGAGCAAAACCAAGCAAAAACTAAGAAAATCTACCAAGTCTGCTAATTATTTCAAAATGTTGGGTAACTGAAATTTCTGTGACATCGAATAAAAAAAAAAATAGTGCCAAGTTAAGATGAAGCATGCATATAAACGATTAACGAAGACTAGACACTGGGATTAAATAAAAATACATATTTACATTTGAGAAAAGTTGGTGTGCACACTCCTACCTGAGCAAAATGTACATTTTTTTTTTCTTTTAATCGGCTACTTTTAATTTATTTAAACAGAAATTTGCAGGAAAGGCTCAAGTATTTACATGATAAAACTTGCAATTGATAATGGGTTCATTTTTGATATCCACAATGTAATGTCTGTTCATTCTTAGGAGCTGAAACTTCAGTCAATCCTTCATGGAACAGATTAAGCGAGAAGCGCCATTTCGTACAGTATTATAACTACACTTGTTTGATAAATCTCGCATTTTAAGAAAGGTTTAATATCGTCAAGAATTAAATTGAAGATACCATATAATCAAATATTTTAACATGTTCATATTCCAGTTATACAGTAATAGTTACTTTTTTTTAAAATAAAGACTGATTTGAAACGTAACTTTTTTCCCCATCTTAGATACATGCTATAGTTAAGTAAAATGAATATTTTAAAACAAGGATAGGATGAAAGCATTGCTAACATTGATATGTTTTGCTTAGATCGACGGATAGTTTACGGCTTTTGACATAAAATAAAAAACATCACGAATTGACAATAGTATAGGAGAAGTAGTACCATCAGGCTTAATCTTTTTACAAATATACTTACGAGCAAAAATTCCTGACTTTTAAGCAGCAACTTCGATGTTAGCTTGTAACATCGAGCAGCATCGGAACGTCACTAAAATATTCTTCCCTGAAACACACCAGCCTCGAATAATGGTTCCGTGAGCGCACCTGCACTTAATTAAAGGGCTCTAATTTATTACAAAACCTCTTCGAGGTCTACTTGATAGTGTAACCTGCATGCGTCTAATATTAGTATGGAGACGCAATTTGAGAAGGAATATGCAAAGAGGAGCACCTGAAGTCACATAACGATCGATGTTAGCAACTCCAGGAATTCAGCGCGACAATCACCCTAGATATGTAAGTGTTTGAAAAAACAATTGCTGCTTTGTATTTATTTATTTATTTTTACATTTCGTGATTTAAGAGTCTTAAATTAAGACCAATGTTCCACACAACTGCCAGTGTCAAACCGCAGCCAGTACCGCAGATACCGCAGGTTTAAATAAAGAGTGGGTGGTTTTGAAAAAGAGGCAGGTGGAAGAAGCCGCTCCGTGTCGCTGCTGCTTTCTGCCGCTGCCCTTCATTTGAAACACCATCCCACTGGGGAGGAAGAAACTCCTCGTAGAGATCAGACAGGCAAAAATCAACTTATTTCATTATCGCCCTACGCGTCGGTGAGGGCACTAAGGAGGGAGCCCTTACTTTGTGGGATTTACAGATTCACGTTTAAGAGGAGCGACAAACCAGAAGACGATTTTATTTGGGGGGGAAAAAAACTTCCTGAACTGAACGCGTTTCTGTAGGAGCGAGCTTGACAACCCAGTGAATCGAGTTTAAGAAGTACTCTCGTATTTCACTTGTCTCTCTGCAGCAAGAGGACTTTTTCTGCTGCGGACAAAGCGGGGCTGGGACTCTACTGGCCACTAATAATTTGGGGACTGCACTTTAGACGTTCATTATTATTATTCCCCCTGTTATTTCATACAATAAAAAGGAGTTGCACCTCAAGTCCGCGGCGATGGGGTGAGTGACCAGAGAGAGCTGCCATTCAGAGCGCATCTAATAACACCTGACTGTCAAATGTGTGTTGTGTCGCTGAAATGCGTCTATAGTTCGCTTGTTATAGTTTAATGGATTTGGTTGGACTGTTTTACCTCGGTTCGCTTTAATTATGCGAAAAGATGATCCTTGCTTTACAATATAACCCATATTTGTGAGATATTCAGACTTTGTTCGGATATAGAAATAAATAAATAAAAAGTCTTATGTTTAATAGGCCATATCATATTTAGTGGATCGTTTTGTTGTGTTTTTTTTTTCTTCTCAAAATATCCCTATTTATAATCTTTGCTGCCCCAGCTTTGCGGTTTATGATATGGAGGCGTCAAAGTAGACGTTGCCCACAAGGAGAGAGATTGCACTTGTGGGATCGCGTGTTTCTCCGGGGGCAGTGTGTACTTTACTGTGGTTTACTAAACAAACCAACACTTTATTTTGTGTCTAGGGTCTGCTGTGGTGAATACTTGATTCTGGCTCATTGCCATTGTTATGTAATCAGCACCTCAATTCATATAGACACGATTCAGGTCTATATCTTGTTTCCTCTCCATTTTAACACATTGGTTAAAAATTAAACAAAAAGTTCATTTAATAGCGCACTCTGTTTGAAAGATCCTGTAACTGTTAGGAATCCTTCTACCGTAAGACATATGTAATATTAATGATGTGAGTTTCACAGCGTTAAGTTATAAATACTGTGGAAATTCAATGGATTAAAACCTTGAGGACCACTTTATTCCCCCTCGGATTATTGGCTGTAGGTTTAATCAAACCAGTTTCACGGTCCTGTCACCGTCGTGGAAGTTTTACAGTCACCGAACCAGTTTTGAAAGGAGTTGGTCCTGTCGTGTATTGAAACTGGCCCAGTGGACCAGCACCCCAGCCAAGACAGGGCAGGTTACACTGGTGGGGACAGCTCAGTGGTTTCAGTCCGAGTTCCACGCCTTAGAGCGTTTTAGGAGGAGGACAAAAGTGTTTCCTTAGAATTTGGGATTCATGGTTTCAGGGAAAGTTTTCCATCATCCCGGTTTCAAAGATGCCTCATTTGTAATCAGATGATGGCTGATGTGTTCAATATTTCCAATTATTATTATACCGGTAGAGGACCAAAGTGACTATTCGAAGGTGTTCAGATCAAAACCTTTTCTTGTTAGTCTTCTTAAAACTAACACCCATTTTACCTTTCTATTTATGATATACATATAAGCTCACAAATCCGTAGTGCACCTTCTATTACAGTGAAACAGGTGTAAACCTACAGCTGTTCAAAATCAAATTGCCATGTCTAGGCTGTGATCCATCTTGTTCTTATGCTTGTTGTTAATCAAAACCTTTTGCTACTGTAAGTGTTTAGCTTCTTGATAAGGTAATACTGTGCTGTTGCTTTTGAGAAAGTTTAAGTTTATTTTTCAGCCAATTATGGGTGTGTGGAGTGTTTGTTTGGGTACAAGATGGTACATCTGAAGTTGATTCTATAAATACCTGCAAATGTAAACAATCAATAGCAATCATAATATGGCTGTTGATGATGGGAGTTGTACCCCTGGTTGGAGCCTCTGGGCCAAGGCTGATATCCACATTATACAAATCTGACAGCAACAGTAAACTAATGCCATGTAACTGCTGGATTAAATGGGGCATAAAGATGTCCCACTGGCCTGATGCTTGAAAGGGAAATTTGTCAGGATGACAAGGGTGTCGTTTCAAACTAGGCAATTATAAATACAACCATCAGGTCTCAGGGAACACTAAAATGCAGCCCTATCAAACCCAGTGGAGTGTAGCTAATGGAAACATTTAATGCACATCCAAGAAACCCCTTCAAGCTTGCTGTCCTTCACTCAGTGTTATGAACTAGCATTTGAAGTTGGAACTGTAGTTTTTCATTATTTATGCCCCATCTCTGATTAACTCAAACTGTCTACATACCCAGAGAATTAATTTGATTTTTATTTTTTACTTTCTCAGGCCTGTTACACTTATTTAATTTTTTTTTCTTGTTTTCTTTTAAAGGAGTGTGGCTTCAATGCGAGTTCAGCTCGTGGACTGATGGGTTAAGTGCTGATTCTTTGATATCTTATCATGTAAAGTTGATATTCAGGGAAACTGCAGCTGAAATTCTCTGTTGGCATTCTTATTTGCGCAACATCTGCTCTTGAATAACAATAATAATGCAATTACGCAATAATGTCACACCCTAAGGATCAGGCTGAGCTGATAAGGTGTGTCTTAGTTTTTGTTTTCACTTCATTGTTGGAGCTCTTCTCTGAAACTATTTGCTGCTAAATGAAGTTGCAGGTTAATCACGTCACATATAATATCCGCTATTGGCAACACCCAGGATATTTTTCTTTTGCTTCTTAAATACTAGCCTTATAGTGGTCTTTCTTTTGTTTTGAACATTTTATAACATTTTCTGGGACTCAGAAGATGAAAAAAATAATTTAAGGGGGGAGAAAAGTGCAGCAGTGTTAACAGAGAAAGTTGTATTTTAAGAGTTTTGCCACTAATGCACCATGTCTCTGGTAGTACTAAAAGATAAAGCTCTGATTGCCTGAAGCACTGTTATACAGTCTGAGCACACTGGCAGCCAGCAGTATAATCAGCATATTGCTATTTAAAGCAAGCTATGCTGGGAGCAGCACTAACACCGGGATAGATGATAATCTCCTGGCTGGCCAGAGAATGACATCTAAAGGCTTAACACTTATTGATTAGGCTCTGTGACATGGCCGTGGGTCTTTTGGCCACCCTGACAGGAGCCGGAGTTCAAGCCTAACCAGAATGTCTGGGTTCTGTCTGCCTCTGATATGGAGGCAGCCCTCGTACAGGTCTTGTTTATGAGAACAGAAGCAGATCTAAATGGTTTAACAGAAAAGGTAAAGGAAAGGGGACAGACTGACAGTGGATTGAACATTGTCTCGCCAGATGGTTGAAGCCCAGGAGGCCATCTGCTATCATACTGGGGATCCTGGGAGATTTCCTCACTCCCTTTTCCTTGGATCCCTCAGATTAAGTTGGGCTCTTCATCTCACCTCAGTGTGGTGGAGGGAGGGGGGCCTGCTGCGCCTGCTGTAGTGAAGCTGGCCTGGCGCCTGTATTACATGAGATGCAGTATGATGCCAATAACTGGCAAGAGTTCTGAAGGTCACTGACGATGGCGACTAAACCAAGCTGGTATTCGAAGGAGTAAAGGGGAAACGTTCAACATTTTCTCAGTTTATTTATCAGAATGTGCTAGTTAAAGTGAAATGTATTTGACTACAATACATGATTACATTTTTATATAAAAAAAACATTGTACAAATGTTTTGTAGGATATTAAGGGTTAGCCAATATTTTAGGCATTTATAATTTGGGTGTATTGTCATTGGCCTCATGTACCACAGTGGAAACAACACAGTATTGAAGAAGATGGCATTTTCTCATGTTCTAAGGTTATTCAAATAATATTCAATTATTCAAGTTATTGATGCATTTGCTGCTATATTTTGACTTTATGCTGTTTATTATTAAGACTAATTTGAGCTGTTATCAATTATCTTCTCTTTATTGGTCTCCTTTTGCATGGTCTAAATTAAACTATTAAAATGTGCAAAAGGAAAATATTTGTAATCTATAAAAATTGTGACCACTGTCTTTATTTCTTTTTCTTTACCATTTAAGAAATGTCCTCAGTGAGCTTTTAGCTTTTTTGTGGCTAAGAATACTTTTCTGTGACTATGAAGGACAGGTAGTCTACCCCACTGGCGGAAGACATTATCGATATAGACTGTGCGTTTCTGACAGTTAAAATGTGGCTTCAAGCTGCTTCTAATATATGATCTAAATTTCTGCCATTGCCTAAGCCACAATATAAGTAAGTACATTTGAATCAATATTGGATTGTTGGTGCTTAAAAGCAATGTTTATTGGCTTTCGTCATTATGTTCTTCATGTAAAAATGTGTGGCATCTAAATTACATCCAGCCGATTAGATATCAGTACACAAAGTTTTGACAAAGTGGAACAAAAGACCATGTATATAGTTAAATTATTCCCTTCCATTCTACTGTTATACAAACTGGTACAGAGCTTTCTGAGTGGTGACAGACTTAAGGAAAATTTGAATAAGTCCATACTTGGCATTCTGTTGCAGGTTTTTAACTTCTTTAGATTTAACTGCTTCTTCACCTGAAGCTTACAGAGCATTACCTTAGAGATGAATTCTGAAAACCTCCGTCTTCATTTATAAGGTTTAAGAAACTGTAGACGCATGGTCAAACATTTAGTCAGGCTAACAAGTCTGTTACTCAATTTGTCTTTGTTAGCATAATAAGTTGCCACCATATAACTGTAGTGGTGAAAAGGGCATTCTCTGAAATAAAACTAAGTGGGCGTTTCACAACATGACAGCGCACACAGTCCAGTGCTGAATCTAGAAATGTGTCGAGCACGCGAGGAATATATTAACGCTACTCTGAAAAAGCATGCTGGGAGTATCTGATTTCAGATGGACAGAATACATTTTGAAATGTTTTGTGATCAGATTTATGTAGATCTGAGCTGCTTTGTAACAGGAACAAAAGAAAACATGTTTTCTACACGTCAAATGCTGGCAACTGAAATCAGTCATCAGTAAAATATGAACAGGCCTTAATTTGTGAGAATATTTGGGGCGACACCACATACTGAGTCAGTACTTTTCCATATCTGTGAGGGTACTATTGATAATCAATGCTATTAGCAGAATAATGATTTATTTTTCCCAAAAGGTTTTTTGTTTTTCCTTAAAGAACGATGCAAGATCTCATCCATTACAATATTTCCTCCAGTCTGGCTTCAGTTTGTTCACTGGCTCAGTGTGTTATTGGGATTAAATTTATTTCACCTGTTTTCTAGATATATTTCTGTTGGTTAGTTGAATATTTTACCCCAGCCACAATTTAAAAGATCATGAAGAAGCATTTGTTCCTTCCAAAATTTGTATTTTTTTTTTCCTTTTGATATACGATAAAAAATTTTTAATGCTCAAAGTAATGATTGTAGTAAATGATCAATATTTTTTTTTTATTGTACTTCAGGAGTCTCACTAGGTCTTATGAATCAGCAAAAGAGTGCTCTCATTGTAAATGTTGCAAAGATAAAATCATAATACAGAGCTGTTCCTGTAATTTCAGCTACATTCTGCTGAAATCCTGCAGCGAGGTTATTGCATGCAGTATCTGGGGGCAAGACTTTAACTTCCCGACTTCATTAGAGGAACGGCATCTTTATTACATTGAAAACCCAGTTGGTTTGAAGTAGGCCTATTCTTTCCTGATTATTTGCTCATTCAATCGTATAAAAATTATGCTTGTCTATTGCTGGCCTTCAAGTCTTCTGTTTGAGTGGGAGTTTTTTTTTTTCTCTTTCTCTAACAGAAGATATTCTGTGTCTCTATCCCATAAAAAAAGTCAACTGTTTCAGCCAGTGCAAGTAGGGAAAGCAATAAAACAGAATCTATCTAAAGTTAACTTTGACTTATGTCTTTTTTTACTTGCTATATTACTTGAAGTGGGGAAAAAAAAACTTAATTTTACAAAGCATATTAGGTCAGACATTAGTCAGCACCTTTTTTAAATTTCTAGTTTGGAAAGTTCAGTTTTTATCTCAGTTTGTGGCCATTTTTCTTGGTGATTGTTCTGTTCTGACAGCAGTGTATGGATGGCAAAAAAAGGAAAACAAAAAGAAAAGGGCCTTTTGGTTGTGTAATCTAATTGGCATTCTGGAACAAGTTTATTTTTCTAAAATATTTCACCCACCTGTGGCACTGTACAGGTTTGTTGCAGATAAGATAAAAAGCTATTCTTGGACAGCTCTGCCATTTAATGCCTCATTGACAAAGAGACAAATAAGTATATTTTATTATATGACATGATTGATCCTGTGATTCAACTTCTATCTGAATCTGATTTAAACTTTTTTTTTTTTTTTTTTTTTTTTTTTTTTTTTTTTTTTTGCTCACTGAAAGTGCCAAACATGGTTATTAGCAGCATCTAGCCATGATCTCTCGGACCTGCGAACCATGGACATTTGTAATGGCATTCAAAGTGCTGCAGAACTTGTATCTAGGTCTTTTTATTTTGGCCCAGTAAAATATGATCTTTTATGCATACGAGGCAAAGATAAACAAATAGAATGCATCTCAATATATCCCTTCAATGCACTAATGCATTTTCAGGTTCATCCCTACCTATTTATTGAATAAGGACGAATTACAGTTGCTGCTTTCTTTTCCATCTTTAATATGTTGTATAACCTGCCAGTCAGATACTGTTCATTTTCTGTCGGAAATGGAAATAAGCAGCCTCCACCTCAGTGCTGCTCACGCTGCAGGTTTTCTGTCAGACAGGCTGGTTTAGAATTTTGACATTTTGATTTATTCTCTTTGACCTCCGTTTACCTCTCAGTCAGAAAATTTATAGAGGATGAGCAAAGTGTGCTTAGGGAATTGGCCCTATACTCTGGAATCTTGTTGGAACCAGTTTCTCTTGTATTTTTTTCTTTCCTTTTAAAAAAACATGTTGGACTGAAATGCAATGTGACTTCGACATGGTGCTTTTAAAAGAACATTTAAAACCTCAGTCAAATAGGAAAGCTTTGTGCTTTTATTCACACTTTCTCCTCATACACAGTGTCATCACGGATCATTTTGAGATGCCTTTTGAAGCTAATCGTTGTGCTGGAAATTTTCACTGCCCTTTGAGACTCTCATGTATAGGAACATGAAAGATTGTTCAAATTAAATTGTCAACTCTCATTAGATGTTGTTAAAGTACATGTTTATAATCTATTGGCTGAATGAACACATTAGAGGAAGTTAAGCTGTCGTATATTTGCACTAATAGTTGTTTTTAATGTGTATTTTTAAGTAACCAATTCTATTAATGTCCCAGGAGTATGTATTAGCTTAAGTTGAATATGGAGTGCATGTGGAGACAGAGTAGATTAATTCAGACTTGCCTGCTCTCACAGAAACACAGACACCTGTAAATTATTTAAAGCACCAGATGGGGGCAGAGAGCACTCGACAGTCAGTGGGACCAGAATCTGTAGAAAACATCCTCAGTGTTTTGATTCAAGAAAAATCAATTGACTTAATGCCTTTTATCCCCCAAAAATCAGATCACTGGATCCCACTAACAGTTGTGTAAGTGCAGCCATGTGTTCAGTGCTGGCCTCTCGCTCGTCTTCTCCTGCCAGAGTGAACTGGATTCAGACACTGTAGCCCCAGCAAAGGTCAGCCTCTGTGTGTGTATTTGTGCGCCGGTGGAGCAACGGCAGTGATCTGTATAATGGGTTTTGTTTTTCCCAAAGCAGATGAAGATAAAGATTAGGCTTAAAGGGGCATCAAATTTATTAGGCTTTAATTTCTCAGAGAACCATAATCCTAATGGAAGGAAAAGCTTTATTAGCTCATGAGTATTTTTATTCTGGTCTGTGATAGGAAATCGGTCATGATGTATTTGTTCTGCAGGATGTATATAATCAAATAAAAAATACATATGAGAGGGATGCACCAACAAAAGGCCCAGTTTTTCCTTGTCTGTACTTATCAACAGGTCAAAGATAATGAATGTTTTTTTTTTTTTTTTTTTTTGTTAATTTTTGGGCTTTTTTCTAAAGAAACTTGAAACTCCTACATTATTTTCCTGGCATTCCATCTTTCCAACTGGTTTTTCTGTTGTAATTCAATGAATAATATTTGCATGCCACTGGAGTTACTGCGTTTGACCTCGTAAAGAGCCACGTCTGGTGAAAATGTCATTGATTAATGCAGCTTGAAGAAGATCTGAGCCTTTTCTGATTTTATGTTACTCCCTTCCTTGAACAAAGTTTAGTGGTGCAGCATGCATAAAAATATCAATATGATGTAAAGTTTTAGAGGCTGTAACAAGATATTTCCCACTCCTCCTGAAGCATTAGAGTTCAAATTAGGGGAATTCTAGAACAACTTTCTATTGACTTCACAACAGCAGAGTCGTCACTTTTATCTCTTATGGGTAGCATTTGCACATTAACATTTAATTATTGAATTAGAATAATTATATAGTCATTAAAAAAATAATCAGCCAAAGTTATATTCTGTAAGCTGTAGCAAGTATCTTGTAGTCAGAGTCTGATGTTGCATCTCATATTTTGAGAAAAGGGCTTCCTAACAAGTGGAAAGCCTTCCCTGCTAAGCATGTCTCAACAACCTTAGCTTGTCGAGTTGAACAACTTTTGGAACTGAAATGAGTCTAAATCCTCCATCTTCTTTTATATGAAAATCTACATAAAAAAAAAAAAAAAAAAAAAAAAAAAAAAAAAAGTTTTCCTCTAAGTCATCATATTCAAAACCCTGATGCATCAAAAAGAGAAGTGCGTTGTTTCCTTTCATACTCCGGTGTTGCCTACTTGACAGCTTTTATGTATATTTGTTGTTTTTGAAATTAATCTCTTGTACGAAGATGATAGTAAATAAGAACGGTTGGACCAAACCCTCACTGTTCTGTTTAACATATCTATGTGGATGTATATGTTGGAGGTTTTATATATATTTTTAAAAGAAACACAAAAATGGTGCTATTTCTGAAACCCTTTTAATGCACTTCTAATGCTGAAAATGATCACTGCCTTACTGTTCATCCAGATGTTTTAAACTCCACCCATTGCATTTTTCACCGATCTATTTGAAATTTTTTCAAGCCTCCATCCGGTCATTTCTTGATCTTTTAGTTTTACCTCAAAACATTCTAAAAGATTCTTATACTCACTCACCTTTTGAAAGCCACACTTCATGGTAAACTTGCTTGAATCCGCCCTCCGTAATAAACTAAAAATAGGTCTCTTTCATGTTCTCCAGTAGTGCTCGAGTGCTTGTTTGGTCAGAAGAAAACTTGCTATTTCACTTGCTGTGCACAAATGTGGCACATTATTACAACTCTGTTCAACTTTGAAATTGCTTTGAAAAATTATAGGCTTAGTCAGGTGAAGATGTTAATGTATCCAGAATTGCAAGTATATCCTGGTGTCATTAAACTAATAAACAGTTAATCTGTCTTAAATCCTCATCTAGCTTTGAATTGGCACTTTAATCCAAGACATCTTCCCCATGGTTCACAAGTACAGAAAATGGTTTATTGTTGATTTACATGGCTTCATTCTTGAAGAAAATGGTGCAACTTTAAGAGTTTCTCCAAACCAATTTTGTTCTCACTAGTCAGTTCAGTTTCAGTTTTTTATTATAGATTTTAAAGGTTTAACTGATTAAAAATTGTTTCCGAATGGTTAGATTAGATCAAAGCTGAATACTGATGTACTGTGATGTAACATAGCACAGCTGAAATCAGCTTGTGAATTTATTCATAATCTGTGATTTTAAGGTAGGAATCATTCAATGAATTCTAAAAAATATATTCTCAATTTGGGTTAAAAAAAAAAAGTGGTCTTAAATTTCATCTGGCTATTTATGTAGGATAAAAATGAATTAACTAGTGTTATTTGAGGAGTAATTGTACATTAGTATAGAAATGTTAGGTTTTTGTTTCGTTTTAATAAATCGTTATATATGAGGAACTTATTCTTCCCCCTTTGCAAACTTTGTTAAGTGATAGTTTTCTGGAGTTTGTTGTGCCTTTTTTATGTAATTATCTAAATGGATATAGATGCTGGATGCAAACACATTGTGGGGGGGCAGCTTTTTGTTGACATACAAAAAGAGATGTGTTATCGACACCTTCTGAGATTGAAGTGTGTTGATGTGCTAATAGTTCTGAATATCTATAAGGATTTACTGAAGGGTTTGTGTTGCATTAACACCTACCCACCCAGGGGGCTGCTGAGACAGAGACGTTGGAGGAAGGTGTACCTGTGCATGTAGAGAAAACGGTTTAAGATATGAGTCATTTATCAGTGGGTCTTATCTTGAACTGAAAAATACCGACAGGTTATCTAGTCTCCTTTTAATGTGGTCACGTTCTTTTGTTTTCATCTCTGCAGGGAGCAGCCGATCTACACCACCAGGGCCCATGTGTTCCAGATCGATCCAAACACCAAGAAGAATTGGGTTCCTGCCAGCAAGCAGGCCGTCACCGTCTCTTATTTTCACGACAGTACACGCAACAGCTATCGCATCATTAGCGTGGATGGATCCAAGGTGTGTGTGTGGCTGCGTATATTCTGTCATTGTGTAAAGCAATCATAATGGCAAACATTTCAACTGCTTTCTGGAGATAAAGAGGAGGTTGTGCTCCCAAAAGTAAAACTGAACAGAAGGACTCATTAAGTAATTTAATGATAGATTTTCCGCCCTCACTGATTAGCACCAGATACTGTCGTTGTTTTTGTTTATCCCTCTGGTACTTTTCTTTCTTTAAAATAGTCTTTGAGCCGTAAATCACCAGTGTACATGCAGAGCAACTTGAGAGACAGTGGATTGGGATTACCAGGGTGGTTTTGTTAGAAAGTGGAAATTGCACACAAAGCACGTCCTGCTATCTTCCAGTAAGTGATCAATAAATGCAAATGTGAGCGTATCTCACAGACTAGATCTTGTATTTCTGATAATTTGCCCAGTTCCCCCCCTTCTTTAGGTTGAATTTATAATTTGTAGGTAAAATTCCTGACAACCTGTACCTCTTACTGTATAGGTACAGTGATTTACACAATGATGAAACTTAGATTTTCTTACAAAATCAGACCCCATTGGATTCTATGTCTTAGAACACCTGAAAATTGTGCGTACATTTAAGGTGGATAGACGAGTTTATTGGTTTTCAGTTTAATTTATGTTGTCTTTATAGATAAGGTCTGTCCTTTGATTAGACAATACTTACAAAGGATTTTGTGGCTGTATTTCACAGTTGTTGCACTTTTTGAAGACAAACTAACCCCAGTCTCAGGTCTTTTACAGCCTTAAAACAGGATTGCCTTGTACTAATCAAAGCACTGACTAGCTGCTCTGTCCCTACTGATGAAAAATCTCCCCACAGCATGATGCTGCCTCTGCCTAGTCTCACCCAAAATGACACCTGATGTTTTTAAGGTGTTGTGGTGATTTGGTTTCCTGTCCTACACAGTGTTAAAAGTTCATGTTAGGTTTTATCTGACCAGAGCAGAACTATAATCAGTGACAAACTGCAAACATAACTTCTAACAGTTTTTTTTAGTAATAAGTTTGTTCTTGCTACTTTTTCCAATTTAATTGATTTGGCCCATTGGCTGATTCTCTAATTAAAAACTCTTCTTTGTCAGTTAAGTTTAGCAGCTATGTAGTTGTAGGTTTACAGTTATTATATACTGTATTATTCCTTTTCTTTTAATTATCAATTAAGCAGTTAAATTGTGTGATTCTTGGTATATATTTATCACTCATTCCCAATGTAAAATATACTAAACCTTTTCTCTGTGACATTTTCGATGTGTTCATTTGCTAATGTGATACTGTTGCTGCATTAATGTTCTTTATCAAACCCCTGTAGGCCTTTGCAGAAAAACTGGAGTTATACTGAGATAAAATTACATTCAGTTGGTTATACTTTGTTTTTATTTTGTTTAGAAAATTTTATTTACAAAAAAAGACTAAAACTCTGCATTGTTGTCCTTAAACTTTTATATTATGTGGGTTTTTCTATACTATTACATGCAACACGTAAGTCACTGGAAATGCAGGTGAAGATCCGCTATATCGTTATAAATAAGGTCTAGGGCTCCTGCTTTCTGCTCTTCTGTCCCCCACCATCCTGTAGCCTCCACAGAGACTGCATGTAATAACCATACAGGGAACTATTTAATGTCAAGTATGAGGATAAAGATTTATGAAATGTTATCGGTTTAAAAAGAGATGACTTGAACAGACTCAGATTTTTTTTTTTTTTTTTTGTTTACTAAGTAAATGCGACATCCCTACAAGCAAAGCAACCAAATGTGAGGAACTGTTGAGTCATCAAATGTTAAATATAGTTTCTAGTTGGTACACTGTAGCTGCAGGGGGAACATGTCTGTCCAGAATAATGATCTGCTCTGCTAAACGTAAGAACAGTGACAGACCATCAGCTTATATTTGTCCTGTCATGATGTGTAGGCATCTTACTGACGATGCTACGGCAACTAAAAGCATACACCAGCACTTTTTACTATCCTTATCCTGAATCTTACCACTCAAACAAGAACCTAGAAGATGCCGTAGAGTTTACTTGGTATACTCTTGCATTATTCTATGTGTAACAGGTTTATATAGCCCCAAACATAATGACCCAAATTTACTGTACAAGTGAACAACCTGTAATATCTTTACATTTCTGCAAACAATTTCAGTTTAAGATTAAAATCTGCCACTCTGGTTGCTAGATTTTTTTTCTTCTTAATTAATAATTTTTTTTAATAGAGTTTATGGTGTGAATGGTTTAATTCCCTATCATAGCAGGCTCCTGTTTTTTGTCCCACAGAAGCATTTAATGGTCTTTGGAGTGACTCCATATCCATGATCACAGCTATTTGCCCTGTCAGTCATTAAAGTGTGCGTCAGTACCAAGTCAAGTCTGTTAGTGTCTTTCTGAATATCAAAGCTTTTATTTTCTCAGTAAGAGTCCTCTCTGGAGTTTCTGAGAAAGGCCCTGGTTAACATGGCTGCAGTAGGAGGAGTTTGCATTCAGATAGTCTTAACTCTAAGGCAGAAAAGTTCCAAAAGGAGAGGAAAAACACAGAACACCTGCTGAAGCTAATAGATGCTGTGTCTTTGAATGTGTCATATTCCACCGGATACCTGAGTTGAAATACATGATATGCAATTGGTCTGTTAAAAGACTCTAGTGTTTGTTGGTGAAATGTGAATTACTTAAGTGTGCCTAGTCTTTTTTTATTGATCTACCATACATTTCTCAATACATTAATTGTTGGGTTTTGGAATAATTTCATTGAGGAAGCTTTGCAATTTCTCAATTTATTTAACAGAAACCTTTAGAATCTTAAAATGGTAAATTCTTAAAAGAGCTGCATTGGTTGCTTGTTGTCTGTCCAGCTCTCTTCAGAATGGATGTATGGAGCTGTTAAATTCCAAAACAATTATAAAATGGGATTATTGCTCATCTCATTATGCCACCAAACCTGGCGCGAGTTATTCTGAAGCTCCAGCAGCAGCACAACATAATCTGCAACATAATTTACAAATAAACAAGCTGTTCCTTATCGGCTGAATGTCAGGAACTGAATGTCCTCTTAAATTTAATGCTACATTATTCCAAAAAACAGGAGACTTATATTCTTCTGTCAGGAGCTAAAGTTCTGCTTACGTTTCCTCAAAAATCTCTGCAGCTTTGTTCACTAAAGGAATGTAGGTAATGCAGGTAATGCGGAACAAAGGATGTGCTCACATACCAAGCACGATTAACCAGTTCCTCTTCCTGACTGCAGAAAACATTCCCACTCAAATGGATTGAAAGATGCAGAATGTGGGAACTTTCAACCTCATTTAGATCTCAATGAGCTGAGATTTTGATCCCATCTCTGACTGTAACTAAATTTACCTTCTGAAGTAAACCTGCGTCATTGCCACCACACAGCCATGTGGGCATGCAAGTGCTTTTTCATTCCTTGCATCTCACCGTGTGTTTGTGTGCAAGATTAAAAGATATGGCAAAACTATAAAATGTTTTTTTAGTCAAGTTATTTCCTACTGCTCATAACTATGACAGCACTTCTGACAGTTTCTTCATGGTTTGTACTTTAAGTCATGCTGTAGTGACAAGTTTTGCAGCCTAGCTTTTATGATCCTGGAAAAAGATACTCTGCCAGTTGTTGGATTCCCCCCCCCCCCCAGGCATTTTTAAAAACTTCAACTCATGTTTGTGATTTCTTTCCTATCGAAAAATATATTTCCATGTTTTGCATATCCAGTCTTATCATTTTATTTGTCCTGTGGGTTTTTCAAACAACTTTTGCTCTGACCTTCTGGAAATCAGGTTTTGTTTTTTTGGACTCTTGGGGAATCAACCAGCAGCGATCTTGTCTGCACCTCGTGCCACTTGATCTGCATCCCGTTTCACTGTCCACACAGCTGCCGGCGTCACTCCACTCGCCCTCCTTCACACCTTTTCCTCTCACACATTTTACTTGCTCACCTACGTGCTAAAATAAAGTTTAAAAAGCCCACATTTCAACTTGAAGTTGAAATAAGTGATTTTTTTTTTTTTATTGGTCTAGCATAATCTCAAATGGATCGGAAAAGATAAAACTACTTGGGGTGTTTTTTTTGTTTTTTCTTTGGTCGTTTTTTTTTTCTAATCTATTTAGTGGGGAAAACTGCAACAGCAGAAATAATTTCTAAGAAAATCAGCCATGTCACCTGTTCACCTGATATCAGTGCTATGTAACCCTCTTTTCCATGTAGTATGAAACTTAATCTTCTGACAAAATTTCTTGGGGATGAAACAAACACAGAGGGATCTGAATACGCAACATTGTTCAGAGTCCTTGGTCTGCTTCTACGCTATGGGCCCAGAGATGATTCATTGTCTCTCAGACACAGCAGACCTTATATTAAGCTGAATAGCATCAGAAAGGCTTTTATTCAGTTTATTTTTGTTTTTTATAACTGACCAAATGCTCCACCTTGGTTTCTTCGATGTACCCCGGTCTCGTTATTTGTATGATGTTTATCAAGTAGCTCCATAGGATGGGAGTTGTTGCTGGTAAAACTACTTCAGCACTCAGTGCTGCATCCTCCTTGGGATGTTTCTACCCCTCTAACCTTTCGAATAACAGTGCTGTTGAATGATTAACTTGGGTCCTTATCCAGCTTTATTGCAGTTTTGATCATTATTCGGGAGGGGAATTGTTTGACATTTACTTTGTTGGAATTATGGCTGCAAAAAAAGGTTGTTTTTTTTTGGTTTTTTTTTCTGACAAAAATATTCCAATTAAAAGGATTTTATTTTTCCCCTCATGCATTAAATATCTGAATAGGGCTTTTTCAACGTATGAAAAACATATTCATACTGATTCATTTGTAAATAGAGGTTGTTTGAAGCACTAGAATAAATCTAGTTTGTTTACCTATTCTTCTATCCTGCAGCTTTAGCCCTGTTTATATATTATTTTCACAAAGATAATTAAAGTTTAATCTTATCTCAACAACACAACGAGCTCTGTTAAATATTCACTTGGATGCTTTAAAAGGAAATGTTTGAGTGTTGTTCAGGCTTGACACAGGTTTCTCTGCAGTTAAACTGGGTCACATTTATTTTGGTGAAACCTCTGAAAGAGCCGTTTTTCATTTTAATCAGACAGCTTGATAAAAGGCTTCTTGGTAGATGGGAAATACTCAGGTGTGAGATGATCTATTAAAGTCAGGCGGATTATTTTTAAGCTAATGTTTTTTTTTTTGTGTGTGTGTGTGTGTGTGTGTGTGTTTGTGTGTCCAGCAATGATTCAGTAGAAATGTTTTGGCCACTGAAAAGATGAAGAAGGAGATGGTGGGGGCGTAGGAAAGGACACGAGTCTATCAGCAGTTTGAAATCTGTAATCTGGTGTTCAGGGCCATGTTGCTATGAGACCAGGCCTGCACTGTGATTAATCTGTCTTCTGTTGTTTCTTAATTGTTGGGGTAATTAACATGTGCTTCTTTTAAGTAGTCTTAGATCATAGTAGTGAGAATGAGTTCTTTGCTCTTGGCTACAGCGTCTTGGGCTTATTTGCACATCTCTCCTTGAATATAGCTTAAGACCAATGTTTTGGAGTCTTGTGCTTTGCCAATCAATCTGCTAATATCTACAGTTTTCTACTGCAGCAGGATATTTTCACCATCTTACCTGCTGCTTCACAGCAACAGGTGAACCAGGTGAACGTGTATTATCAGAAAAGCAGACTGTTTAAATGTCAGGGCTTCAGAAGCAATCAGAACATGATGCTTGAATTTTTTTTTAAACCTGCACATCTTTTGTTGAGGCTTTATAATACAGTTCTGCTTATTTTATTTGTGTCTGTTGTGGTAGCTAAATTGATTATAAATGGAAGAAAATAGACCTAATAAATGAGTCAATTTTAACACTGCAACAGTTTACTTAAAAGCAATTAGAATGCATGTATGTTCTCTTTATATCTGCACTTAAATTCCTGCATGTGTATAGATATTTTTTAAATGCTATGACATTAATTAGCATTTTTTATTTGTCAGGTTATTATCAACAGCACAATCACAGCCAACATGACGTTCACGAAGACATCCCAGAAGTTTGGCCAATGGGCGGACAGCAGGGCCAACACTGTGTTTGGACTGGGATTTGCCTCAGAGCAACAGCTGTCAAAGGTGAGACTGAACATTTCTATGCCTTTGTGTATTTTGGATACACCGGTTTGGTTTAATTGTGTTAAAATAAACCAGTTTTTGTTTGTATATGAATAATTGTGCATAATTTATTTCAAATCGCTCGAGTACAAACCATTTAAGGTGTTAGAAATTAAAGTAGTGACTCTAGTATCAGCTCGTTTGATCACTTTTTACACCTTTTGGTGGTTATGCTTTCAGTTTGCAGAGAAATTCCAGGAAGTAAAAGATGCAGCCAAGTTGGCAAAGGACAAGTCACAAGAAAAGGGGGACACATTAAGCAACCACTCCCAGGTAAGGAATCCATCAGCTGTTTCACATATTCTTCCTTGTAAAGTCACAACCTGCTGCAACAGAGATCATTTATTCAACCTCAGATGAGAGAACATGGTTTAGACGTATTTGCAAACATGTATAATATGAATGAGAAGTCAAAAGCTCATCATAGGCTATAAGCATCTAGTAATGAGATGATTGTAGAAACATTATTTAGAGGTTTGTCTGTCTGCTGACAGCTTAGATCCCAGGCTAACTGTGAGTCCAGATGGTAGGCTCAATCTCAGCTCTGGGACACATGGAGCTGCTAGGCCGTATGACATGATAAATGCTGGCAAGGGTTTCCTCATATCTCCTCTGTCAGGCCTTAAACGTTCAGCTTCTAAACAATGTTCAGCTGAAATCTCACCCAAGCCCCCTTTAGTAGAGAGAACATACTGAAAATCTGCTCTCATATCCAATTTGACTTGTTTCTTGTAGCAGGAATCTGGACGGGAGACCCCTTCAGCAAACCAGGCATCCAGCATCAACGGGACCGATGATGAGAAAATCTCCTTCAGTCCAGAAACCGCTCAGTTGAAAAGTGAAAATGAACGTCTCAAAAGCTTTGTAGAACAAAGGTATGATTTTTATTTATGAAAAAAAAGAACTTTTTACATGGTCTCTTACATGAATGAGTCATTCTTTTCCTCATCCCATAATATTTCTATTTTATAGTCCTTAACCTATGCCAATACTTATATAAAAGATAATTACTAAACTTTAATAGTCTTTATTTTATACTTATTTATTAAGGTAGTTTCCAAAAAAAGTTACATTCAGATGAGATTCTTTCAGTTCTGCTCAGTTGGAAAAGTTCAGACTCGGTCGTCTGTATTCAAAAGCAGCAACGCCAACTTGCAAAGTAAAGTAAAAGATCATGGAGCGTCCTTCATTATCACAGGTAGGGATTGATTAGCCGTCTGCACTGACCAGCTGGAGGTCGAGAAAACAGAGTAAAGCTTCGAACCTCTAAGAAACTAGAGCTTGGTTATCAAGCCAGGCACTTTATCAATGCTTTATTTATGAATACTGGTGGGAACCAGTTTAAAAGGCATCAGATCTCATTTTACTGTTTCAGCTGCTGGAGGCTCTGACTGAACCGAACATTGTTTTGAGTTTGCAGCAGCTGTTTTTAATTAAGTGGCTTTAAATATCAAAAAAGCTTTGCAGACACATTTTTCTCCCAGGTGTTAACCCATCCCACCACCATTTTACCTTTGTAGTTTAAACAGATTAATCACATGTAGTGACTACAAATCCCAGCAATCCTATACCTATGCAAACATTTTACTTAATGGACCAAAACGTCAGAAAATGGCTTTAAACTGGGCTGAAAACATGCAGGGATTTAAAGATCTGTTTGCTTGAACAGTGTTTTTGATCAGAAACAGTTTAAATGCACATTAGAGAATTTCTTGAAGATCTCATTCTGCTAGCTTAGAGCTCTGTAACCTTGTGAAATGGTGCTCAATCAAATCCTTGTTTTCTTTTTTTAATTATTAATAATTGCATGTCTTGTACTTTGAATAGACTGATACTGTCATCCAGACGGATGATTTTGTTATTGTCCTAACAATCTTAAAATAAGGCAGCTATAGACATTATTCATTCCTCAGTCTAGTTAGATGATTGTGGCTTGATGTCAGAGGGCGTAACTTCTTTAAGCTGCCCAAATCTGACTCATGTTCTGGGTAAAACCGAAAAACGCACCAAACCCTTAACAAGAAGCTCAGCCCTCATCTAGAATATAAAGAAAAGCCTGACCAACCTGCTTTTAATTTAGTTGCATAACTTTATTTGTTCTTTCTACCTTTTTGTATTTGACTCTTAAAATTCACAATAAAGCATTTGTTTTCAAGCATCTGAAAGTAGAGGAAAAACATACTTTAGTACAGTTTTTATCTAGTGCTGTTTGTTCAGATTTAGATTCTAAAAACAGGAACCATTCAAAGCTGACTGAATGGCTGTGTGTCGAGATATTCTCCATGAGAAAGGTGCAAGACAGTTTTCTGGGGGCCGCTCCTGCTGAAGCCTATATTTGTTTTCCAGAGTGCAGTAACCTGAGGGTCTGCTTTCAGACCCAAGTTAGGTAGACGCTTATCGGTTTCATCTGGGCTTTTCAAAGGTGGCTTTGCTTAACCTCCATTTTTCTTTTAAATACAAAAAAAAATGATGCACCAATTTATTTTCTTCTAAATGGTAGCAAAAGAAATGGAAATTTGGAAAAAATTACGGGTTATAAACATCCTGAGAAGCTATTCTTAATGTGCTTCTCTATTTCCGTGTAATTGCGTTTTTATTCATATTTAATTGAATTATTTTTTTGTTTCTTTTTATTAAAGTATGATACTGTTGATTATATTTACTCCACACACAGCTGTTCCTCATCAATTACAGATTGATTTTCGTCTTTTTTTTATATATATAATAACGCAAGCTATCCTATCCACAAATACTTGCATTTTTAATTATCTTCTGGTAACGAAGGCTTTATTCGTGTTAGGTTATCTGGACCTTGATCCTGATGCCAAGAGTATGAATTATAATTATAAAACACCAGATGTGGACCCAGCTGGGATTAGAAGGCCTCGGGGTGGCAGAGCCAATTAAAATTATGGGCAGAACCAAAAAGAAGCTCAGCTTCTTTAATTGCACATTCTTCATCCTGTTGTTGAACAGATCAGTGGAAACGTTTGCAACATAAAGTACTGATGAAACGGGTAAATTTGTCTGCAGGAAGTTTTAAAATTGAACAAATGTCTTGACCTTTTCTAGCAGAATGACGTATAAAATAGGCATTTGTAAGGCAGGTTATTTCCTCATTCATTTTTACTTTTTTATTATCTTTGGAAATTATTTATTGCTTTGGGTCAATAGCATTTTCGTACCTTTCTTTGTATCCAATTGCGCTTATAAAGCAAATGCTTTTAGGTCCATAGTAATGATACTATCCCTGTAATGATATTTAAATGCAATCTACTTTTCATAAATAGGAGCAGAATTATCCTCAAAAAAAAATTTTTTTTTTAATTCTGGATTTTTAAATGAAAGATGTGCATTTTATTTTGAGGCAAATACTGTCACAGTCCCCATTTAAAGATGAATTGAACACATCAAACAGCCATGAATAAAAGAAAAAACACAATGTAGATCAGCAAACCTTCAGTCCATTTTCAATATAAAACATTGTCTAAGCTTAAAGCACTCTTACTACTTTTATTTAAGAAATGAAATACTTTTGTGCAACTCTGTGCCCATAGGCCACAATCATTTCAGCACTGAGCGGTTTAACTTCATGAATAATAACACTCCTCCATATTTCCATCTCTCCTGTCTGGCAGTAACACCACCACTAAGAAGTATGAAACAGAGCTTCAGACTTTAAAAGAAAATAACGCCAGACTGGTGGATGCACTGCAGGAGTCTTCAGCTAATGTCGAAAGCTGGAAGAAGGAGCTTACTGCTTGTCAAGAAGAGAGTGACACACTCAGAAAAAAGGTAACACACTCGCACTGTCCTGCAGGGAAGCTTATACATGTATACAAACTCCTCAATCCTGCTGTTAGAGAAGCCGACTGATTTAAATCTCTGCCTCAAGGAAAATTGACAACTGAATCACTCTCTCTTATTGACGAGGATGTAATCTCTAATAGATTACATCCTCGTCAATAATATTAATTATAATCTATTCAATAGGATGAGAGAATTGTTCGTGCAACTTCATCCCTCACACAGGAGAAACAATCATTACATTTACAAGAGTCGCGTTCTTTTCATTAGTTGCCGTTTTCCCTGCAGCAAAGTCCGAGTCCACTATAAATAGAATTATCTCAGTGTCATAATCGATGTGGGCTCTTTCTGCCGCTGGCTCTGTGTTTCAACCATGCTTTTCCTATGCAACATATATTTTACATTATCATTAGTTGTCAGCTTTCACTCTGCTTAAACCGTAGAGCTTTAAAATGACACTAACACTGAAGTTATTCACAACTTCTTCAAAGGGTGCATGCTACAAACCTCTGTCATTCTCCCCCACTTCCTTTCTGCAGACAAAAGCTTTTTATTTATTTATTTTTTTCAGATTGCAGAACTTGAGGCCCAATGTAGTGAGGCCAATCAGGAAAAGCAGAAAAACGCCCAGCTGACCGTTCGAGTGAAGGAGCTGGAGGCAGAGCTGCAGGAGAAGGAGCAGGTGAGACTAGAGAACATTCATCTTAAAACAAAAGACTCGTTCTCCAGAGTCAGCTTCTCTCTAAGAGCGTGTAAAAGCAACAAGTGGTTTATTAGCACTTAAACCACCGTGATTTACTTCATCCCCTCATATGAAGCCAATTACAGCTTTAAGGTTTTCTCTTCACCTCCCGGTTCTCTGAAGTTGCTGCAATTCTATTTTTTTTTTTTTTTAAACCCTCAGAAGATTTTATACCACTATATACAAAATCACAGGTGGTGGTATTTTTTTTATTTTTTTTTATCCAGCTGTAGTTGGGTTCCTACATGACTTTTTAGTAAAACTCAGACTCAACACTGCCCCTTTGTCTCAGTGCACACCTCTTTGCAGTAATGGAAACCACAATTGCTGTCGTGTCAATGAGTGCTTGTCTCACACTCTCCTTTAGAGTTTAAGTTTTTAAGTACCTTACTGAACTTGTGAACATTTCAGCTGGTGGCCCAATGTTTCTCAACGTGCTTAATGCACGACTTACTGCTCCTTTTTTGCTTTAGCCTAACTCGCCTGCTGTCTAATGTTCCTCTTTGGAATTGGCTTTCCCACAAGTGTTGCTAGTTTATATAAACTCAATTCAGTCTAAATAGCGGAGCTGTTTTCGACAGGTAATTATTCTTATTATATATGAAGGTTACAGATATTAAAGCAAATAAGAAGTCAATGGTTCAGTCTTTTTTTTTTTTTTTTTTTTTAGTATAATGTTAAAGTAATGCATTTATAAAAGGATGACAGAATTAGTTGCATTTCATAAAAGAGGGCCTCTGTTTTAACAGATGTTTTTATAGCTGCATTTTCAGCTCAACATGGACTCAGAAAAACACAAGACAACACAACACAGCTGAAGGTTGACTGTGTTTTGTTTGAGTAATAATTCTAGGAGATCGATCTATATGTGTTCTTTAAAACTTATGATGTCTAAAATTGTGTTAGCAATTTCCGTAAAGTTTATTTAGCAACTTTACATTTATAAAAGACAGTTTTTTTTCTATAAGAAATGAAGGTTATATTTGAATCAGCATTTTTTTGGTGGGTTGGTTTGTAATTCTATCTGGAGATAAATCCAGTGGAGTTCAGGAGGAACTGCTTTCCAGCTCAGTGAATAAAAATGGTTCACAGTTAAAGTCCAATATTTTAACCACTGTTTCAATGACTTTTAATCCCAACACTTATTATAACAAGATTTAAATGGACACTTTGGATTCTATCTATACATCCTGTACTTTCCTCCATACAGATAATGATAAAAGATTCAATATGAAAAATGGGTTTAAATGACTAAGTCTGAATCAGAATATTTTCCTTTTATTTCTGTTTAGTTTTTCCTTTTAGCGACGGAAGTGATTTTAAGATGCATTATTACATTCATCAAAAGGAATATATTTACATTTGCAGAATCATTTTAAATTACAATCATGTTGATAAAATCTACAAAACTTTAATCAAACCTTATTTCCCAATAGTTAAAACTGCATTTTTTTCCCCTCACTGTCTAACATTAAATCAGACTGAGCAGGTTCTGCTTCGGATCAGAAAAGACAACAATATTTATTCTTTACTAAATGTAATAGCAGTGATCAAAACAAATTTTAGACTTTTTTTTTTTTTTTACTTTCTTTAGATCTAGGGCTTTCCATATATTTTCTTTATCTAGTAATATTACTGGTCACTTTTTACAATCGCTATTTGGATTAAACTACTTATAAGCACCTCCCCATACTTGGCTGTCTAATGGGCCACTCCTCCTGACAGAGCTGGTGGACCTGGGGCAGGTTTGCGAGCTGCTCTCACACCTTTCAGCTCTGCCAACAACTTTTTGATGGAAGGCTAATGCTATCGCAGTGGACAGTTCGAAACATTAACTTTCTTGTCCTAAAGCCACCTTGAAACTACTTTTGAACTAAAATGAAAAAGTCAATGTGTATGTGGAAGACCCAATGCGTTATTTCAACATTGTTTTTTTCTCATAAGGTCACCAGCCTTGAGATCTTAAGTTTTAAAAATAAAGAAATAAAGCTGCACATATCTGTATGGGAGATTTTCACTGGGGATAATATCCTTCACTAACCAACTTCAACCTGCGTATTCCATAAGGTCTCTGCTCTTGCTCTTTGATTGATGCATAGATTTTTTTTTTTTTTTCTCCAAAACATGTGCCTCTCTGAGAAACAACCTTTCCTTTCTAAATGTAAGGACAGCTGGACATTCACATGATGCTCATAATCATTTTAATAAATAAAGATGGTGCTTTTATCACTTCCCAAGGGCGAATCAGAATAGTGGGAGTTCACAATTCGTTCCTGGATATCTTTGCTTATTTTTGTCATTGTTTTATTCCTTGAAGTTAGAAAAAGAAGCTTTGTGTTTAAGTTCGACCTTTCAGAAGCTCACAGAAACATGGCATCCTACTGACTCCCTGGAGTTCTTTAAAGTCAAAGCAATCTGTTATAAATGTATAATAAATACTACACAACTCTCTTGTTTTTCAGCATTTAGCAAATAGAAATAATTTTAAGCCTAACTGAACTAAAGTAGGAAGAGGATTCGTCTGATCTGATGTTAGACAGTGAGAACTAAGTTTGAGTCTTATATTGCGTGTTATTTCATTTTAACTTGCCCTTTATGATTTTAAACTCTTTTTTTAAAGGACTTTCATTGATCTAAAACTGTGAGCTTCAGGCAACTGTGTGGCTTGAGTGTTAGTTTTTCTATTGTTCCTGTGATGATACTTGATGCAATCAGGAACCATGTTGCCAGGAGAAAATCTCACACTCAAGCTGAGGTAAATTGTGTCTAGAAAGTACAAGTTTACAACCCGGCAGCTGGAATATTATTAGAACATATACATCTTCCTTTTGACGGTGGGAAATCTTGCACACTGTCAGGAGGGAAAGTAGTTCAAAGAGGCTCTAGCTTATTTTGAAAGATTACAAGTGAAATATGCAGCCCTCTGGGAGTGCCAGGATTTCTTCTCCTCGCTATGTCGGCCATTATGTTCCAAACACTGACCCGGGGGCTCTGGAGAGAGAGGCTCGCTGTTTGCAGAACACTGATGCAGCAGGCGGCCCACAGAGTCTCATCTGCCCAGTGACTCACCACCTTCTGTAGATGCACATTGTCACTACCTCCAATTAAAAACAAGCCAATGAATTATTTAGGACCCTCTGTGGTGCTGACCTCTGTGCCAGCCAAATGGAAACTAAAAGGACAAAACTGCCGCAGGTTACTCCAAAGACTAGAGCGATTATTCCTGGTTGAATTGCTCTGAATACAGCGCATTGCTTTGAAGCTGTAGAGGAATGACATTTAGAACTTAAAACTATATTAGAAGGGGACTGAAAAACACACACCTAGCCGTAATAAACGTAAACAATTTCTTTATCTGTGATGGATCCACGTTGCACTCGTGCTGATATTTCACAAAACTTGGAGTCAATCATGCTAAAAAAAATCCACTTTTTTTTTTTAATGTCCTGAATAACCTTTCTTTTTCTTTTTTTTTTCCTCCAGGAGTTGGAGAATTTAAGGAGGCAGGCTGAGATTATCCCTCAGTTGATGGGAGAGTGTGAGGGCATCACTGCAAAACTGAAGGTATGTTAAAAGCTCACAGTGACAATCCTGTTACCTTTATTAGCATCAACTTAAAGCTGAATAAAAAGGTGAGCTATTGGGAACTGTGCCGGCCATGAACACATGACAATGTGAAGCTGTGAACTGTATGTAGGCCTTTCAGAGGTACAGGGAGAGTTTCTATTTATCATTCTGCTCAGGGGCTGGTGACACTACATTCCTATCACATGTCTCACCAGCTCACATTGTTGTTACTGTATTTGTTAATAAAGCTCTGCACCCAGTGTAGCACTGAGTGGATTATGGGTTTTTGAAAAGCTTTTTTTTCTTTATCAAAAACGACACAATGCTCTGGGGATACTCTAGTTTCCTAGTGGTAAAGTGAATAAAATGATTGGAGTGCTTCCAGAGGTTTTCACAGAGCTTTAATGATTGCGTCTAATATCACTTCAGGAGGTGCATGGGCTGTGCCTCTTAAATACTTTGTGTTGAGAAATCCTAAAACAATGCAGGTTTACCTCATGAAATCTTGAGAACAAAGAGTTTTACTTTCAGTGAGACTTTCTGTAAAACCAGAAGAGCCAGGCTCACTGATGACAGCGTGGGCTGCTGGTGCCAAGATGGACCTGAGCCGTGTTGATACCAAAGCTTATTTCACCCGGCGCTGGCCGACCCGTAGTCCAAACAATCAAGAATGCGGTGCCTTTCATTCACAAAGTGGAGGAGAGTAAAACCAACAGTAGCATTCCTGTAGTTCCTGCAACTCCAACATCTCAGACTTTACTGTCAGATTTTATTCTGCCAGCTGGATAGAGAATGCCTGGAACTTTTTTTTTATCTAAGAGTGGGATTCCCAAACATTGTCTGATGGTAAAATATACCTCCCAAATCTGTCTCTCCCAAATATATAAAGTGTTTTTACTGGGCAGCAATTTGGAGCACCTCTCTATTTAAAGATGACCTCCTCGTGAGCAGATCAGGTTTCAGGAGTCAGCTGTAGGATGCAGTCATGCAGACGTCGGTCCCATTTGGCACCCTCTATTTTAATCTCCTCAAAAGTATCTGTGGCATTGATGTGTTGCTTGTTAGTCAGAAAAACATAATCGCACAACCATCCTTACACACAAAACACGAGTCCTTCCTGATATGTGGTTTTCAGATGAAATAAAAGTGGCATTTCATTCATTTATTGTACTGAGGACTTCTGCACCTTTTTGTACGTACCTACTGTTGCAGCTTTCATATTTTATCTGGGTACAGCTGTAAACTTCAGTGCAGCTAGACTGCTAGAAGTTTTCATGCTTTTCATGTCTCTGGTCAGAAGAGGCTAAATTTCAACTTTGATGTGATTTCAAAACCATAAATATGGAAGAAAACCAACCCTGTACATCATTCTGCTTCACATGGTCCTGGCATCATCATACATCAGAAAAGGTTTTATGCCTTTTAAATTAAAATTCTGTATTAAAGAGAAATGTTCTCCATGCGGTTCTATCGTTATATTAATGAATCTTTTTTACATTTGGTCTTTTTTTCTTGTCTATTCTAACCCTTTCAACATCTGTCCTGCAGGCTGCAGAGTCAAAGAACAAGGAGCTGGAGGGGAAAGTAGAGGGTCTTCAGATGGACATCAACGACAGTCGACAGAAACAAGGAAACATGAAGGGGGAGCTCAAGAAGTTCATGGATATTCTGGATGGAAAGCTGGATGAGCTGCACGAATTCAGACAGGGACTCTCTAAGCTCGGTGTCGATAACTGAGAAAAGTGTCGCTGAGCTGAAAGGACGAGAGGTCGGGCATGAAGGATTCACTAAAATGTCTCTTAAGGGCAAAAACTATGCGGCACCTACTCCCCCCCAAGTGATGTCCTCTTTGAATCCATCAGCTTTTAATAACACAACTTTATGGGGGGGAGAGTTCTTGGCAGACTTACAAAAAATAAAATAAAAAAGGTCAGGAAGTCTCACAAAAAGGCGCCATTTCTGAGTGCTGGCTTTGAAACTACTCACACTTTGAGTTTACTCATCTGTTTCTGTGGGGGTAAAGCGGCTTTAAAAAGCTGGTGGTGGGTTCTTAGATTCTGTCCATCTGTCTCTGCTCTAAAGGCTGTAGAACTTCTCTATAAACTGCATAAGTGTAAAGCAGAAGAGGGGACTTTGAAGGGCTAAAATAAAGACAGCAACATTCAACTAATAAGTAGTGGTGATAACGGTGCCCCTCCCCTTCAGATCTGAAGCTTCAGTCCCTCTACAGACTGTCCTTGCTGCTGCCTCTTGTGTTTCTCAGGTGTGTTAGAAGATGGTTTGTAACGATTCAATTATATGCACATATACATGATAAACGGCCGTAACACAAAGTGCCTCCAGGTAAGTTTAAATCTCCCTGGAAAGGAAAACAGGCCAACCAGTGACCATCGCCATAACAACTGGAATTATTTCTGTTAAATAACATCAAGATAAGTTATCCAATTTAAAACTAATGGATAATTCTGTCCTGAGAAAGTATAGAAATATGTTTTTCAGCAGGATGTTTATTGTAGAGATGCTTTAGATTATATTTGAATAACGAAGGAAAACTCAGGATCTTTCCTTCCAAATTGACCATAACCCCTTTCTCACCATGAGCGTAATGTCAAAGTAACGTTTGTGTGCGTTAGTGTTAAGAGACCTGCACCTGTCCGAAGGTATGTTCTTCCTGACGTTAGTTTTTGTTATGGTGGTGGTTATTTTAATTTTATTCTTTTTCCTGAATGAGGTTTATGGTGCTGCTTGACAGGTGAATAATGTCAAAGTCTACTTCATTGAAAACATTTGGTTGGAACAAGGTTTTTTTTTTTTTTTTTTTTTTTTTTTTCCTCCTAAAAACCCTTTTGTCTTTGATTTTAGTCTTATTTGTATGTTTATTTTTGGTGCCTCACTACAGCAAGTGTTTCCCGACCAAGCTAATAAAGCTTGATCTGTTATTCAGATGTAGGATAATGTGTAATAATTATACAAAACTCTGAGGATTTAAAGGTTTTCATAATAAGACTGTGCTGCAGCTGCTTTGGGGAAGTCCATTTTGAGACCATATGTTTGCAAAGTAAAACATTTACCCACTAATATTATTACACTGGACTATTTTTCATGACTCTTTAGATCTTGTCGAAATATTTATCAAAGGGACTTTTTTTAAGTGTTTTTCCGTTTAACTCACCTGAATCATATGATTCTTCCTGTTGAACCGATGCCTCTTGTGCACTTTTGTGATTCTTGTTCAATACTGTACCTACAGAACTGACAAACTGGTAAAGTCTAGTTTAATTACAATGCTGAGTAAGTGTCTTTTTCTGATGCTCTACTGTGTGACAAGATGGGAGCTTTCCTTAATTTGCGCTTTTAAATGTGTTTGTGTGAAGGAAACGGCTAAATCATCATCAAATTGAAACAGTCCTGTTTTTTTTTTTTCTCCTCCTCCCTGGATGAGAAGTCCTCAGGAGGAATAAACACTCTGAGCCAAGTGCTGTCGAGGCTCCACCACCACCTGTCTCCTCCTCTGTTGATTTACATGGAGCCAAACATGGTGCTAATCATAACGGAGACCTACATGTGCAAAGCAGCCGACATGTATCTGTGTGTAGATCAGACCAAACACATGCTGGGGACTGACGGGGGAAGGGAAACACCTGAAACATCATCATCACAGTAGTGCTGCAGTGGATCAGAGGACGTGTTGCCTTGGCAACTCAATCTCACTCAACTTTTCTTTTTTGTAAATGAAACTGTGGCAGGCGGTGATGAGTGTGAAAATAATCAATATGCAGATAAACAGAATTTTATCAAATTTTAATTTTTTTCAATTAAGTCTTAAAAATTAATTTATTGAAGCTTTTTTCTACCAAAACTTGATACTTATTTTGAATAATAAATCCAGTTATTTTAAGCTACAAGTGTAGAAACTAATTTTTAATATAAATTGAGTAATTCTGCAGGATTTTCAAACTTTCACCTAAAGTTCTTGTAACTGCATGAAGTGATGCACAGATAATGTGAATTTAATGCAGCACAACCTAATGAACTGGATCAATCCATCCGGCCTTGTGAGAAAACGGCTCGTTTCAATGCTTTGCCTCGATACAGAATGAATGTCCATTCCCTTCTTTTGACAAATGAGATGTTTGAATCTTCTCTTTTCTTCAGATATCAGATCTAACTAAAACTGCAGTAAAAAAGAAAAAAAAATCTTACACAAAAATACTACCAGTCCAGAGTTAAAGCAGCATTTCTCTTCTGTCTGCCGTTGGTCTCTTTGTGTGACTGGTGGTGAGTGGGCGACTTGGTGAAACATCATTAAGACACTATGCTGCTCGGTAAATGTGTGAGAGAGAAACCTGGTATTGTGAGCCCCTACAACCAAGACTTGCTGTTACCATAGTAACAGGCTGGGGAATTTCACATTGATGCACAATCGGCTTGGTTTAGTTACAATACCTGCTGTCTGGGTCCCTGGAGGTGCCTGACCTGGTTGTTCCCCAGAGGAAAAAAAACAACAAAAAAACAGCCCCCCCAGCAAAAAACTAAAAAGGATGAGAGGACCTCTGCCAACGGCTGCTCCTTGACTTTCACGCAGCTGAAAACAGTCGCAGCTGTCTGGATGGAGACCACTCTATGACTCATTATGGTGGGCGAAAAGTCTGCTGGAGCGCAGTCATCAGGGTTTACCCACTCTGCTTTGACACCTCTGTGGAACACGTTTAAGCAGAGAGGATGTGCAGATCAAGGGTGAGAAGGAGCAAACAACAGCAAATAGCTCAGTCCAGCAAGCTTCGAATTAAAACAAAATCTGCAAAGCTTCACGTTCATTCTATTTTTATTAAAACAGTAGTGCATATATGTTGTCAGTGCAGATATCACCAACTCATTTAACAGGCATTTTAATCACTCTGTACTCTTTCACTCTGTTTACCAGAAATCAATTCAGACCAATGCTGAGAGGATAGGACATTTCTTCATTGAACAGAATTCATTAAAAGTTATCTTGCATTCCTAGCTGATCGCTTCCTTTCTTATGGCATCATGAGGAAAGAAATAGATTCATTTGTAAGACAAGTTCTAACCAGTTAGGTTTCGGACAAGACAGGAGCTTCTAGTACAAACAACGCTGAAGGCTTTACTAGAGTACACTGTAAACATCGCTGCTTTACATAGCAAGCAGCGACTGCTCTTAATACAGCCTGCTGGGTAAAGTTATGAAAACGCACTCTATTACATTCAAGAGCATGAGTTAAGATCTGAAATACGAGGGGAATCGGCAGCACAGGCTCTGAGCAGCAGCCTACAGAAGGCCTTCAGGCAGCTGAGATTCGATCATTAACTGATTTGGTGCCTCTGCTTACGTCCCATTTAGCCTTCCTCTTTAAGACGTCTCCAAACTAGAAAAGGTTGTTTTTTTTTTGTTTTTTTTAGGAGATTAAATCCTGATTCCCTTGACGTGCTACTTAGTGGGATCAGAGCTGTTTTGGCTCTCTGACATATAAGTGCTACTTTATGAGGACCAACGGGATTAGAGTTTGACAGCTTTGACAAACTGAAGCGTTTAAGTCGGAAGAGAAGGCGTAATCCTGTCCTTGTCGTAAGAAGCAGCATTTTTTTGGGGGGCGGTGGGTGACAATACAAGCTTTAGCTCTTAACCGTGAAGGAAACAGAGCGGGGGGGTCTCAGCTGTCCCAGTCTGTGTTCTGCTCGTCGTCGTCGCCTCTGTCCTCATCGTCGGAGTCGGCCGCCACCTTCTTCATCCTCATCATAGCGGCTTTAATGCTGCGCTCCAGCTCGCTGTCTGTGCTGCTCTGGACTTCTTCCCGCGTGGCGACCACCTTCAACACAAAGAGTGACTCTGTAGGCTAATCATACTTGATTAGAGATTTGAGTTGCAATTAACACCATTGCAACTGAAATCGACGTATTTAGCGAGCCAAGATGCTGATGCTGTTCAGAAAACCTGTGAGATTTCACTTAATGTGGAAACTGAGATGAATGTTTCACTTTTGATTACAGCTGTTTGACTTCTTGTTAGGCTCATAACATTCACAACCATTTAATAGAGAAAAAAAAAACAATAAGAGAATGATTTAAACCACATCCTAAAGTTTGTATTTGTAAAAATATTGTGATCTAAAAGCTACAATTTGTTCTGTTTTGCTAACAGCAGAATACTGTTAAAATTTGGAGCATTACTTTTATTTTGAAAGGCCACAAAGCAACTGTTGCTGTTATTAAAGACCATCCTGGACCTTAACTCTATGCATAAATTGATGATAAACTGGAAGCTGTTTAATATCAGATATTCAAACGTAACAACTGACCCATAGCCACCATACTGATGGTCAGTTGAATTTAAGTTGAATTCACTAATGAACTGGTCATCAAAAACAAGCAACACCTTTTTGGTTTAGTCTGATAAATAAGTTGTATTCCCTGAAAACACGTCTGTTTTACAGAAACTAAGCAAAGATTCAACATTTCGAAATAAACACTTTACTCCATCATGTCTGAAGGAAAAAAAAAAATCTATAATCAGCATCAATCTTTGGTCTTTAAGTTTAAACTGAAACTCTTTGAGGTAAACTGCACCTCTCTTTGTGTTGAGATTTTAAAATGGTACTTCTATAGTATAGAGAAACAAGCAGGAGTACATGTCCATGAACATTTCTTAAAAGATAAATTTCACAAATTTTCTAGAAAAAAAATCAAAAATCTCTGATGTTAAAAAAAAAAACAACATTTCTTCCAAACTGTTCAGAAACTTTAAGATTAGTTTCACAAACTATCATTGCTGTGGTAAGCAGTACTAGCCAAGCAGTTATGTAACATAGACTGCAAAGAAATGATGTTTTTCTTTTATTTTAGTTGTCACTTTTATCTTTATCACATTAATACAACCCAATATCGTGCTAAGACTTTAAGTGCGTATCGCCCAGCACTACAAGACCTTGAAGTCTACACCTGTTCGACCAAGTTGTTCACTGGTTTAGCTGAAATAAGATCATTTCATATAAGTTTGAAAAAAAACACATTTAACAGTACAAGTGTGAGAAGTAATCTGGTAAAAGATCTGAGACTAAACCTAAAGCTGTTATTCGTAACCAGGAAGTGTAAAATGTTTTTATCTCCAATGACCCTCAAAGTTTTCCCCTTTAGTTAATCCAGCAATGTTTGCGTCAGATGTGACCGACTGTGACGGAAAATATAAAAACTGAATTCAAAATGGTTGCTGAAGTTTCTAACCTTCTTCAGTGTGACTCCCTGTCGGATGGCGGACAACAGATTGCTCCTCGCGTCCTGCCCAGAATTGGTCCTGGCGTCAGGGACCTTTCGGAGTTTAATCTGTCCGCGTTGGAGTGAGGCCAACACTTCATCCATAGTTCCTGCAACATAAATAAACAAATAATTAAAAGATACAAAAACAAAGTAAAATCTAGTACTGGAATATATTCTTAGTCAACTTTGAACTGCGTTTTCCTCTGATGATAATAAAAAAAAGGCACTGAGATTTTTTATGTTTTTAAAAGGTGAGAAACTTTTAAAATGGAGTCCTTTGATGACGTCAAAAAGTTTTAGAAAAAATAAGGAAGCTGTGCTGGGCACTAGCTAAAGGTGTACAAGAACAGGACTGAAACTGAGGTAAGAAGCATCACCTCTCCTCGTGGGAATGATGGGGAATATAGGACAGGACACAATGTGCAAACACACACACTGCAGACACACTTTCCTCTAAAACAAACACAACTGTGCCAGCAGTGGGGAAGTATTACATCATCTGCTCTATACCCACAGGGTTTTTTTTTTTGTTTTTTTTTTTAAAAAGCTTTCTGTGCTTATATTTTCAATGCAAGCTCCTCTTCAAAGTCTAAATTATGCTTTAGTCTCACCTATATTCTGTTTGAGCGTGTTCTTGGCTGCAAAAGGAGCCTCCTCTTTTTCACTGAGAGCCTTCGGCACGTCCTCAGGGGAAGGTGCAGCTCGGACAGGCGGAGGTGCTACAGCAGGAGGCGGTGGTGGAAGTGGTGGAGGTGGAGGTGGAGGAGGAGGAGGTGGTGCAGTGGGGCAGGTTAACATTGGCGGAGGTGGTGTAGTGAATATCTGGACAGGAATGTCTTTAGGCGGCTGTTTTTTGGCTGTTTTGTTGCGCCTTGGTGCCGGTAGAACGGAGGATGGTTCTTCAGGAGAGGCAGAAGGTGAGAGGCTGATGATGGACATTGGCTGGGAGGGACAGGACACTTCAGAGGGAGACCTCCTGGACTGAGGAGTCTTCAGGATGTACTGCCCCTGACGCTTCTAGAAAGAATATTACAATACTACAGTAAAATATGATGAGAGTCGACAGAGACAACGAGTTAAAGAATTCTAACATGAGACCAATTGTCTCTTTCTAGGCCTATCGGTTCACTGCGTTTAATTCATCCAAAGGAAAAGTGGTCGTTTAAAAAAAAAAAAAAAAACTGAAACATAATTGAAGTAATGAACAACATCTACGGTTCTAAATTGATATTGTTTCATCTAACAAATGGAAATCATTTCTGTTTTCCTAACTGAATAAATTCAGAGGTAAACGCTGCTTTTTTAACTATGGACTTAGAACAAGTTCTCACAGGAAGCATCAGGAACCTACATACTTTTTTTTTTTTTTTTTTTTTTTAAATAAAGGAATATCGGCAGGAGAAAGAGGGCAGAGCCTGACCTCTCTAAAGGATCGTAATCTGCTCAGGGTCTTCTCCCGCTCCTGGTCCACCCACTGCTTCCTCCTCTGCTCCTCCTCTTTCTTCCTCTCGCGTTTCTACAGACGACAGAGGGAGACATTGAGAACTATTGAAGAAAAAAGAACACCAAGTCTGCTACGTCTACAGCTACCGCTGCCTGTGTGAGGGTTTGTGTGGGCTGTCTGGTTGCTGTGGTGACGTACCAGGTGGACCTGATGATGCTGGTTGAAAAGGATCGAGCTCTGCTTGGCTGCCAGCTGCTTCTGCTCCTGGGCCTCCATGCACTGATCCTGAAGACACACAAACACAAAAGATACCTGAAACCACCCTTATGTTTTATCAGATCACAGCTGTCTTGGAAATAATAGCAACCTAACGTCACTGACACTTTGTCAGTAGCTGAAAAGACCAGTTTATTATTATTATTTATTTATTATGAAAGCAGCAACTCTTGTACATGTTGCATTTTGGGCATTCCTACCTGAAAATGCATGTGGATTTTGTTTTTCTGATGCGTCAAAGACTTTTGTAAGAAATAAAATGAAAAGGAATTACTTGGAAATCAAGCAATGTCATTTTTTTTTAGATTTTTGTTTTAGATTCTGCAACTCACAGTTGAAGAGTATCTATAATAAAAATATAAATATTTCTAAATGCTTTTCAAGAGGAAAATAAATCAAACACTTGTTCTTGAGTCAGAATGTTGAAAATTGGCCTAAAATGTAGCAGAAAACCGTAATAAACCGACTGAAAAAAGAATGAACATAAAGTGATCACAGTAAGATTGCTGTTTTCGGGTCTGAAGCCACACACAGTTTGTCACATAAACTGTGAAGCATGGGGGCTCAGGCATTAACCAATGGGGAGGTCACCCTTAGGACGCTGTCATATTCTATATGCTACCAGAGGCCATGGATTAGTTTTAATACTTTAAATAACTGGAAGATTCATGATGCATATAAAAGCTGCAATCCATAATTAAAATGAACTGCTCTGTCATATGGGTTAAAGATTTGTATTTCTACCGTTAAATAAATCCTAAGCGACAAGAAAACAAAAATGATTCCTTGTTAAATTAACACACAGGTAGAACCCCAGCTGCAGCGCCTCCCACACCTTTTTGTTGCGCAGATAAGCCCTCCGAGCACAGATGTTGCCCCTCTTGGTCTCCAGGCTCTGCAGGCGTCTTTTAAGCTGACGGATAAGAGGAGATTCAGCCTGTTGAAACGCTGTGTGGACCATGCTATGCAGCTCCTCTGGATCTTCACAGACATCATAGTAAACCACTTCCTCCTTCAGCTCTGAAACAAAAACAAACCCATAAATTACCTGTCTTTATTATATTAAAAATAATCCCAATACCACCAATAGAAAACTGCTGACTCTCTGTCCCCTCATTTCTCTTAAATGCTCCATAAAGACAGACAATTTTTTTTTTTTTTTTTTTGCAAGATCCGTCGTTTCTCGGACAGTTCTTTTGTCCGAATAGTCAAGGTCACACTGCTGGTTTAGTTTAAAAAAAAATCTGGAGTCCATAGAGAAGGGAAAAATAAAGGTGGACACACACAATGTGTTATCACTATACACACCTTAGAGGCAAACATCCCAGGTCCCTAAAGGAGCAATTAGGGGAATATTTATATAAACACAGAGCACCATTTCCCAAGAGTGACCCAATAATCAAAGAGTCTTTTCAATGTTTATGTGAAATATACATATGTATGACATGATTTAAATTCAAGTTGCTAAAAAATAGCCAGATTTTCCTGCAGATATCATATGCAAGTCTGGAGATTTTAGTGCAAAAATAATCTATTCTGTTTTATTATCTGCATGTTAAACACATACCGGAAATAGTGCGTTGAAGCTGGTGTCAGACTTGCAGACTTGTTTTTAGGAATGCTCTGTACCAACTTAGATTTCATTTCCAGATGTAAAGCACTTTAACTTGTCTAGGCTAGATTATTCATTAAACAATGTCTCTTTGAAGCAGTGTTTGATGTAGTTTTTAGTGTCTTTTAGTTTTTGTTTTTTGATCCAGTTTAGAACTAATTTTTGATCTAAAATCTAGAAAACATAAAAAAACTTACCCCACCTTTTTTTTCTTTTTTTTAAGGTATGTTTGATACAGCAAGACAAAAATTGGTCTTCGTCTGGAAACTCACAATGGTCACACTAAACAGTCAATAAAAATGTTAAAAGGCTGTCAAATTATACGGGAACAACATTGTTATAACTGGTACAGAGACAGCGTTGGTGACCTGAACCTAACCTCCAGTCAGCCTCAAAATGCTGATTTCCATTAATAATTGAACACAAAATAAAAAAAAAATAAAAAACAGACCTTACCACCAAAAGTAATCTACCCCCTGAACTCAATTACCCGATTTTTAAACAACTAGTGGAAATAACAAACATCAAACGTTTACAAAAACTGGCAAAGTGTGTTTTACGTCGAGAGAGGAATGTTGCACCACTGTTCTTTTCATTTACCCACACTAGTGGGGTTATGAGCACGAGAAGTCTGGCTAAGGTCATGTTATAGCATCTTAATATCTTTTTTATTCAATGCTTTGGATCATTATTGTCATGGGTTTAAGTCATAAATTAGTAGCTGAATAATTTCCCTTCAGGATTTACAGAGAGTCATTCAGATCCAGAAATGCAAACTAACTCCCAGAGCATCATACTATTAATGCTGCCTTAGTTTTACACCAGATTTTAACAGAATGCACATTGCAACATATGATCTGCCAAGGAAAGCAACATTTTTTTTAAATATCTTAAAAATGTAAGTGTGACAAAAATAGAAGAAAACAGAAAACCAGAAAATATATTTTAGAGCATTTCCTGTGCTAGTTCATTTAGAGGTACCATTGGAGATTATTTCTGTAAATGAACTACTCTCCAACACAGACTGCTGCATGTCCCTTCTATAAAAATCTCACATACCTTTAATCTGCCGACGCAGGGTGTCTATCTGAGCCACTAGCAGCTGCTCCTCATTTTTCAGGATCTCAAACTTGGCATCGTACAGTTCTAGTTGGGTTTCATAGAACTGCAGCTCCAGCTGGTCCACGGTGTCGCGTTTATGATTGTCCTCATATGCAGATCTCTGGTCGGCTCTCCGGTTCTGGACTCTTCCTGACAGATTCTCTAGCTGTAGAAACAAAGCAATATATAGTTTAATAGCCTGGCCAGACTGACTTACACAGAGCGTAAGCTCTTCTGGTAAGGCTCCCCAGTCTAAAACAGAATTACCCAAAATGCAACAGCACTTTCTGTAACCAGAACAGTCAAGTTTGTGGAATGAGGAGATGTTTTATTATGCCCTTTATTCTGCCCTGAATGAGCTTGAGCCAAGCGTTTTGTTTGCTTTACTGTCTGCTTTTATCAAGTTTTCATCTTCACTTGCTTTTAATTTGTCTAATTTACTGTTTAATTTGTGTATAGCACTTGAAATTGTCTTTGAAATAAATTGTGCTGCAAAATTGCCATGTTATGACTCAAATGAGCTCTATATATCATTAAAGTTTCAACAACTGCTTGCTGCAAAATCTTCCCTTTTTTTTTTGAATAGTTGTTTTTGTTTTGCGTCTAGATATCTGATCGGGTCTAATCTGTTTATGCTAAGTCCGTTTGTCCCACTTTTAAAATCAGGTGCTAGCATCTGTTTTCCAGACCGATTTGTGCCTTTTGGTTTTATAGGTTTACTCCCCATTGAACCCATGTGCATACTTGGTTCAGATGCTCGAAAGAGGTCTCGAGGTTATCAAATACTGCTGCACACCTGCACACAACAACACATTAAATGTAAAATGTGTCACGGTGTGACATCTGCAGTGAATACCGTCGCATTCATCAGAATCCCGGTGCCACCAGCACGGAATCCTGCATAGATGCACCTCACTGATCGCATCAGTTGCTTTCACCTTGGTGAGCTACTTCCAGCATCATCTGACCCGACTGTTTAACAAGCTTAATCAGATAAATAGCAGGGGAAGATGCTGAAAGATTTCTTATGTTTCAACCCCCACCAAAATAAAGAGTAAAGACTTCCTCTAATGCACATGTTGATAGTTTATAAGTACAAATGAACCTGCTGTAGTTTTTTCCCTACATTCAGTGATCCTGACATGAAAATTGTTCCACACCATTTAGTCACACAACACGTTGTAAATATGCAGACGCACACAGACATACTCACTTATTCATGCATGCATGCATGTGAGCAGGTTTTCAGTTTTCAGAGAGGGTTTTATAAATAGATCAAAGAACCTCTGCAGCCAGAGATTCACAGAGATTCAGAGTAGAATACCAACCAAAAAAAAAAAAAACTGTCATTGTAAACTGCTTCAGATTTCCAAAGGCTCGTGTCTATTTCTAGCACCAAGAAATAAGTGTGAAATGTTTCCACCAATTACAGGAACTCCATGAAAGCTACTGAAAGACATACCCTCTCTTTAATGGTGTCCTTCTTGCGACTAAGGCACATCTCTGCTGCTCGCATGTGCTGCAGGGTTTCTTTAGCTAAAAGGAAGCGTAGCTTCTCTAGTCTGGGAGCTGCACATGCCCAGGCAGCAGGTCCAAAACGCTTTTTATCCTCCTCCATTTGTTTGACCATACCTGGACGTCAACACAAATACTGAGTCAAACTGCTGGATCTCACAAAAACCTTAAGAAACATTATAAACACATCATTAATAAGCCCAAATTAAAAATGGTTGATCTAGAAAACTGAAAATTGTTATATTGGAAATGTGTGTTCTCTCAGATTTCATAGAAAAATCTCAGTGAATAAGTGTGTGGTTTTCTGTTTTTAGAGTCAAACTGTAGAAACAGATCTATCCTTATAATTATTCTAAAATCAGCAGCAATGAGGGCAGAGACTCTTAAACTCTGACATTATTTATTTGATTCGTCAGATTTAACCAGAGTTTTACTGAACTGACAGAAAACAGAACAGGTTGTTTTTTTTTCCAGTCTAAATGTCAAGCTGTTCCACAAACTGATCTGTATGTTGGGAATAGCTGGAAAAAAAAGTCACCTTTTCAAAAACAACAAAAGCTGATAACTGTGCTTCTCTAAAGTTATAAAATGATAACATTTTACAGCCTCTGTTTTTATTTTTTTTTTTTATCTGAGTGTAAACCTTTTTTTATCTCTACCAAAGAGAAAAGCATGGAAGATTTTTTTTTACATTAATTTACATTAATTAAATGTTTTCTCATATTAGAAAAAAAAATGTCTGAGAAGAAAAGGGGACTCGTAATTTATTACTAAGCCTGGCACAGAAATTAGACTAATGACATGATCCATACAAATAACCAACAACTTCTACCAGCCAAAGCCTTTGAAGTCTGTGCAAAGTAGGTGACAGTGATGTCCTGAATGGAGGAAACTGCATCCTCTGCTTTCATTCTCCACTCCTCCGCCTCTTTCTCCAGAGCAGCAATTCTCTTTGGACCCAAGTCCTCAAACTCCAAAGACTTCTGCAAAGACACACAGAGGGAAAACAAGCGGCCATTTCAGCCTTAGATTATCACCTTATAGTTCTGAAAAAGATCTAACAAAAGATTTGATCTAAAGAAGGGGGTTTTTAGCTACTTTACATTGAATTTTGCTTCATTTCCATCCGTAAAATCAAGCACTTACCAGAATCTCCATCTTGTAAAGGCAGGCTAGTTCTCTCATGTCTCTGAAAGGCTGCAACAGGTACTGGAAGAAGCTGGTGGCAACAGTTACCACATCCTGATAGGCCTCATCTTCCTTCTCATAGATACTCAGCAGTGCTACCATCCCATTAGCAGAACTGTGACTCTGCAGCATCTGGTAAAACAAAAACAACAAAAACAAGATAAAACACCATCACATTTGTTTTGGTTTTTTTTTTTTCCTATCTGGTGTTTGTCCTGTATGACTTCTCATACCTCAGATGAGATAGAAAATCTTTACTCGAGGCTGTTTGTTGTGCTCAGGTCGATATGAAACACACTGTGGGTGTGGGTCCTTTCAAACAGGAGGTGGGTGGCTTAAAGTTATAGCTTTTCAAAGCCATGTAAAGGTGGTTAAATATAGCTAATAAATCAATGGAATTGATCGGGCGAAATTTACCTGTGAACAAATATTTACGTAGGCGCAGGTTTCTTCAGTCCAGACAGAGAGAAAAGTCAATGTCTGACTGAGATGCTGAACATTTTTAAGGCGATTGTGCTAAAAAAAAAGTCTGTTGTAAAAAAAATAAAGTGCAATTATTTGGAGTTTATATAAAAATATAATAAACACAGATGTTGATTAACAATGTTGCATCTTTTGGTTGCAGTCACAGCTGCCATATAGAAAGATTCCCCCCCCCAGTTCTCTCCCTTAAACAGCCTTCTCTGTAAAATCGCTCAGGGATCAGATGTGAGCGTCTGTTTTCCAAGTCCAGCCACAAACTCTCAACAGGACCGAGATCTGCACTCTAAAATGATATTTATAGAACATGGACCCGGTTGTCTTTAGAACATTTCTCACCGTTGATTTTTCTTTATGCTTGGTTTACGTTGCGTGAAAATAAATCCACACTTTCCTGACTATTCAGGCAATCATTCACTTCTGCTTATCCATTTCTAATTAGTTTACATTATTTTGTAAAACCGCATTTCCACTTTGACATCGAGAACTACTTTCTTTTCAATTCAGGTCCAAAACTTGATTCTATTGGCCATCATTTCGAGTACAAAAACAGTAAAAGGATCAAAGATCCAAAAAGGCTGATTACTTTTCATAGTGATTGCAATAAAATCACCTTTACACAGAAACATGTACTTTAATAAATGTACCACCAAACAGAGAATAATATATCAGACTGTTAGTATGACTATGGGGAGAAAAATGTAGATCTTCTCGTGTTTCAAGCATTTTTTGTTAATATCTCTCTTATTCATCAGCTAATCCGCTTAAACTACCAACATCTATTGTATAAATTAATGTTCCTTTACTTTAATTTTTATTCAATCTATGAAAGCAGGGAAAACAAAATGTCCATTTCAGCAACAACAAGCATGCACAGCTGCATCATTCTAATCCTGATCTTAGATCTTCCCACCGCCACTGTGGGGCGCTCTTCATACAAGCAACTGTTTTACCTTCAGGAAATCACAGCAAGGTCAGCTAAAAGTAAACAATAATGCTGTGTTTTGTGGATCAAATACTTATTCTAAGATAACATTTACCATTAAGGCAAAACAACTGAGACATTGTAACAGCATGTTTGTCAGTGTTATAGTAATAAAGCCAAGTTTTGATAAATTAATTATGTTTCTTGGAGTTAGAAACAAGCAG